>JAQZBX010000004.1:0-106889 GCA_029593785.1 Cabassous unicinctus
CTGTAAATCAGTTGGGGTAGAATTGACATCTTAATGATATTTAGTCTTCCAATCCATGGACAGGGAATGTCCTCCCATTTATTTAAGTCTTCTTCAGTTTCTTTTAGCAATGTTTTGCAGTTTTCTGAATGCAGGTCTTTTATGTCCTTGCTTAAGTTTATTCCTAAATATTTGATTGTTTTAGTTGCTATTATAAATGGAATTTTTTTTCTGATTTCCTCCTCAGATTGCACATCAGTAGAGTATAGAAATACTGTTGATTTTTGTTTATTAACCTTGTATCCCATCACTTTGCTGAAATTGTCTGTTAATTCTAGTAGCTTTGTTATAGATTTTTCAGGATTTTCTAGATATAGGATCATGTCATGAACAAATAGTGACAATTTTACTTCTTCCTTTCCTATTTGGGTGCCTTTTATTTTTTGTCTAGCCTAATTGCTCTAGCTAGAACTTCTAGCACAATATTGAATAATAATGGTGACAGGGGGCACCCTTGTCTTATTCCTGATCTCAGTGGAAAAGCTTTCAATCTTTCACCATTGAGAACAATGCTAGCTGTAGGTTTTTCATATATGCACTTCACCATATTGAGAAAGCTTCCTTCTATTCCTATCTTTTGGAGTGTTTTTGTCAAGAAAGAGTGCTGTATTTTGTCAAATGTCTTTTCTGCATCAAATGTGATTTTTCTTCTTCAATTTATCAGTGTGGTTTATTACACTAATTGATTTTCTTGTGTTGAACCACCCTTGCATACCTGGGATAAAACCCACTTGATCGTGGTATATAATTCTTTTAATGTGCTTTTGGATTCTGTTTGCAAGTATTTTGTTGAGGATTTTTGCATCTATATTCATTAGAGATATTGGTCTGTAATTTTCTTTTTTCATGGTAACTTTATTTGGTTTTGGTATTAGGGTGATGTTGGCTTCACAGAATGAGTTTGGTAGCATTCTTTCCTGTTCAATTTTTGGAAGAGCTTGAGCAAGATTGGCTTTCATCTTTGGGAGTTTTTTGATGACTGTTTCAATCTCTTCACTTGTGATTGGTTTGTTGAGGTCTTCTATTTCTTCTAAAGTCAGTGTAGGTGGTTCGTGTGTTTCGAGGAATTTGTCCATCTCATTTACATTTTCTAGTTTTTTGCCATACAGTTATCATAATATCCTCTTATGGTCTCTTTTATTTCTACAGGGTCAGTGGTAATGTCCCCCCTCTCATTTCTGATTTTATTTATTTGTGTCATCTCTCTTTTTTTCTTTGTCAGTCTAGATAAGGGTTTGTCAATTTTGTTGATCTCAAAGTACCAACTTTTGGTTTTGTTGATTCTCTCTATTGTTTTTTTGTTCTTGATTTCATTTATTTCTGCTTTGATCTATACTATTTCTTTCCTTCATCTTGGTTTGAAATTAGTTTGCTGTTCTTTTTCTAGTTCTTCCAGGTGTGCAGTTAGATCGTCTATTTTAGCTCTTTCTTCTTTTTAATGTAAGCATTGAGGGCTAAAAATTTTCCTCTCAGCACTGCCTTTGCAGTGTCCCATAGGTTTTGATGTGTTGTGTTCTCATTTTCATTCATCTCAAGATATTTGCTGAATTCTCTTCCAACTCCTTCTTTAACCCATTGATTGTTTAAGAGTGTGTTGTTTAATCTCCATATATTTACGAATTTGCCCTTTTTTCTGTCCATTATTGATTTTCAGTGTCATTCTGTTATGGTCAGAAAAAGTGTTTTGTATAATTTTAATCATTTTAAATTTGTTGAGACTTGTCTTGTGACCCAACATATGGTCTATCTTGGAGAAGGATCCATGAGCACTTGAAAAGAATGTATTTCCTGCTGTTTTGGGGTGCAATGCTCTATAGATTTCTGTTAGGTCTAATTTGTTCATCACATTATTCAAGTTCTCAATTTTTTAACTTATCCGCTGTCCAGATGTTCTATACAATACTGAGAATGCTGTATTGAAGTCTCCAACTATTATTGTAGAGACATCTGCTTCTCCCTTCAGCTTTGCCAGTGTGTGCCTCATGTATCTTGGGGCAATCAGGTTAGGTACATAAATATGTAGTATAGTTATTTTGTCTTGGTGAATTGCCCCTTTTATTAATATACAATGACCTTCTTCATCCCTTACAACAGTTTTGCATTTAAAATCTATTTTGTCTGATATTTGTATTGCTACTCCATCTCTTTTTTGGTTACTATTTGCATGGAATATCTTTCTCCAACCCTTCACTTTTAACCTGGTTGTATCCTTACATCTGAGGTGAGTCTATTGTATACAATATATAGATGGCTCAGATTTTTAAATCCATTCTATCAGTCTGTATCTTTTGATTGGGGAGTTCTAGCCATTAACATGCAATGTAATGACTGTGAAGGCATTACTTACTTCACTCATTTTGACCTTTGGCTTTCTGTTGTCACATCATATTATAGTTTAATTTTTATGCTTTTTAATATTCTTCATTTTTACACTCTTCTCCAAATTTCTCACCCTTGTTTATCCCTTTCAGTCTGCAGCACTTCCTTTAGTATCTCTTGTAATTCTGGTCTTTTGGTAAAATAGTCTGTCAGTTTTTGTTTGTCTGTGAAGACCTTGAAGTCCCCTTCATTTTTGAAGGACAGCTTTGCCAGATACAGAATTCTTGGCTGGCAGTTTTTCTCTTTCAATACCTTAAACACATTGTACCACTTTCTTCTCTCCATTTCTGATGAGAGGTCAGCACTTAATCTTATTAAGTTTTTCCCTTGTATGTGATACTTTGCTTTTTTCTCGATGCTTTCAAAATCTCCTCTTTATCTTTGATACTTGTCACTCTGAATAGGGGGTGTCTCAGGATAGGTCTGTTCAACTTTATTCTGTTTGGGGTGTGTTTTCCTTCTTGGTTATTGATATGTATGCCTTTCATAAGGGTAGGGAAGTTTCCAGTCATTGTTTCCTCAAATATTCTTTCTGACTCTTTTTCATTCTCTTCTACTTCTGGGACACTGATAATACATATGTTTGTGCGTTTCATGTTGTCATTCAATTCCCTGAGACCCATTTCAATTTTTTCCAATCTCTTCTCTTTCTCTTCTCCTGTCTTTTCCAGTTCAGATGTTCTGTCTTCAAAATCACTAATTCTGTTTTCAAGCAGTTCAAATCTGTTCTTATGTGCTGGGCCATCTCTTCCTGTTTCCTAGTATGGCTCATAATTTTTTTGCTGATGTCTAGGCATTGGATATGTTGGTAAATTTACTCTAATGGCCAATTTCTCTCTCTTACATATTGTTATTATTTTTTCACAGCTCTTTGATATTTGGTTCAACTTATCCTAATTTTTAAAAATTGCCCAGCTTAAGTTAACAAAATCATTCCAGGGACTCACTAATTAGTCACAGACTTTCTCCCAGGAGTGGGGAAAAGAAAGCTATAAAAGCAGTTTCTGTCCATGTACTCTCCAGACTGGCCAACATAGGGCTCTCATTGGCACACCTTTCTGCAGAGGTGTCTCTCTCTTGGTTTTCCTTTGTTTTCATCTGGCCAGAACCAAGGTTCAAAGTAGGCTCCACTAGCTGAATTCACTGAAGAAAAGCCTGCTAACTCCCCCTCCCTTTTCCCTTGTTACAGCTGGCAGGGAGGAAAACCTTTGCTCCCTTTTCAGTCAGCTGAAAAGAGCAGTTTTACCACTCAGGGGTGGGGGAGGGGAGCCCTTCCTCACAGCGGGAAGGTTTAGTAACTCACCCTTTGTTGTTTCAACTTCTTTGTCTCTCTGCCCATCACCCTCCTGGGAGTTGTAAAGCACTCACCTGGTCAGCTGGCCCCCAAAGCAGGTCCCTCAGGCAACCTTAGGCTGTTTCTCCATTGTTTTTGTGAGAGCTGAGCCTTTTCTGCCTAATCCTTTGCCATGTACCCACATTTTCCTCTCATGTTTATTTTAATTGTTCACATGTGTATGTGTTTCTAAAAATTGTTTTAACTAGTTTTTGCTTGATTTTGACCTTTATAAAAAAGATGCCACTTATAATCCTCTAGGCTTGCTTTTTACTTAACATTATATTATTAATGCTGCATTTAATTATTGCTCATTTACTTCACTGCTGTATAATTATTTTTGAGTGAAAAAGAGCACAGGTTATTTACCTATTCTTTTATTGAAGGGCATTTGATTATTACCAATTTTATTTTGCTGTTAAGGACAGGGCTGCCAATATGTTATAAATATATACATCCCCATGTGAACATGTGTAATGTAAGAGTTTATCACAAAGTGTAGGCTCTTTATCCATCTACAGTTCATTCCAATGTGTGTTGTGAAGTTGATTTCATTTTTTGTCCCTATATGGAGCTAATATTTCCAGCTCCATCACTAAATAGGTCTTCCTATCCACTGTGATCTATCATGCCATCTCTGTACATGTTAAAGTTCCAGATACACATGGGTTGTTTTTTGGGCTCTCAATTCTGTTCCATTTATTTCTTTGTCTATCCTTACTCCAATGCCACATTGCTTTAATTACCATGACTTAATAATAAGTCTTTTTATAGTAAGTCTTTTTATTTGGGAAGAATTGTTCCCTTCTTATTCTTCTTCTGCAGTGTATTGACTACTCTTGGCCCTTTTCTATTCCATATAAATTTTAGATGCTATTTATCAATAAAATTGAATTTCTGAATATTAATATTCTTTGAAATCATAGTCAATCTCAGGAGAATTGACATTTAGAGTCAATTGCATCTATTTACATGGGGTATCCTTACAGTTTTCTTGTCTTTATGGTCTTTTAAATGAATTTTTATAGTTTTCTGCATAGAAATTCAGAAGTACTTTTGAAAAATTATTTTTATCATGGTATTTGATTGTTTTGCATTGTATATTATTATTTTATTGCTATTGTAAATAGAAAAATTTAAAGCACCTTTATTAAGGATTTGTGAGTATATTGAAGTGCAGTTGATTTTTACTTATTTTTACTTATTAATCTTATATCCACATAATTTGCTAAATTATATTATATTTGTAATTTTTCTGCAGATTCATTTTAGCCATGCAATCATATCATTGTCATATGATGACAGGTTTATTTTCTTCTTTTCAATTTTTATTATTTTAATTAAAAAAAAAAAATCTTATTGCACTGGCTAGGACTCTCACTCCAATGAGTGAGCAGTAGTGATAACAGTTTCTTTATTCTTTCTGATATTAAAGAAAATGCTTTCAGTATTTCTCCAACAAGGATATTTGAGGTATGTTTTCTGTAGATACCATTAATCAGATTTTTTTCTATGCCTAGATTAGTAAGAATTGTTTTTTAACCTAAGTGGTACATTTTTTCAAATGCTTTTTTATGTATCTATTGAGAGAAAAATTTCCCTCTTTATTCTGTTCTAAATATACATCTTCAAAGTGTGGAGAACAAATGACATACTAATGAATACAATTTGTCTGACTGATATATCTTGGGAGAAAATGTGCAATGGTTACATATTTTACATCCTGCACCAGTATTCATTCTAAGCAGACTAAATATTTAAGTAATTAACTTAGAATTATAAAAGAACTGGGAAAAATATTTGCAGATACTTACCTCTACATTTATCAAAGAGTTAAAGTAGTGGGAAATTTTTCTCATTACAAAGGTAAAGAGAGAAAATATAAATGCATTCATTTAATATAATGAATATTATACATATAAACATAATTTCAATAAAAAGAACTGAAAGACATGCTGAGAACAATGACTAAAAGGAAAGATTCCCAAATATCAATAGTTCCTATCTTTGGGTGATTTTTCAAAAATTTCTATTTCTATAATGAGAATTCTTACTTTTATAAATAGAAAAGTAAATATCGCATGCTATTTAAAATGGCATCATGAGAGAGGATAATGGAAAGAGCTCTACATAAATTTCACTTGCTTCCCTTTTACTCCCATTCCTAGTTTTCTGCCTTTCCCAAGCTAATCATCTGCTGGGTCTGTGCAACAGCTAGGGTCAAGTAAATCCTTGGCCAAGAGAATTCTAGTAGATAGCTGATGCAGGGCTTCCCTCAGTCTCTCGTGCCCAGGCAACAGCTTCAATAGCAAACTACTGCTGAGATTCATGACCCTTAGGAGCAAGTTCTACATCAGTCTTTCATGCTGATGCTTCCTTCTTGATGTTGAAGATCTTGGCTTAGGAGGAGATGAATTGGTATTCTGAGGCTTTCTTACTTCAGAGTCTTCAATAACCTAAGGAGGGTGAAAGCAGGAAGACATTTTCATTGTCTATTTTCAGAAGACAGCAGCTTGACATCTACAACATTCCTGGACCATACATGTAAAGGACAGTTAATATGACATCAGTGTGCTCATTTGGAGTGCACAGATTTTCAAACTTGAGCTTCAGCATATCTAATGGGGTCAGCAGTAAAGAGAGGGAAAACTCAAACCAAAGAGGTATCCAGTGAACAGGATTTTGGGAGGAACAGGGAAAAACTTGAAAAATACAGAAAAAATTTATTAAAATTAATGTACAGCCTAAAAAAAAACTTGAAAACCAAAAGACATAAATTTTGAACTAAAAATTTCAATAGCTGAGTGAAGAATGGAATGTCTACAGTCATTGCTAAAATATCATTCACCTATAGAAGAAAAGGAAAGATAATTTGGAGATAAATTGTTTCAGGGAATATATGGTTCATGTGCCCCATCTGAGGGAATATTAAAAAATGGCTGCATGCAAACAAAAGAATTCAAATAGAGTCCTAAATATAGGGAAGAGTAAAGAGGAAATGAAACAAGAATGAAAACAAACTTGGCAAAAATGTGTGTGTATTATGTAGCTAAATCTTAATGGATTGGCTAAGCATGTGTAATATTCTTGAAATAACAGCTCTAACACAAGTAATTCTAATAATGGTGCTAAACCTAGCAAAAGTGCTAAACCCTCTTGGCAAGTTCTAAAATTTGGAACCACGGGAAATGGGTTAAAGTTAAGGTTAAAGCAAGATGTGGAGGATATTTTATATGGCTCAAAAATCCAATATTTGAGAGAATTTAACAGCAATAAAATGTACACATAAAATGATAGACCAGATAAATCTATGAAGCAAAAATATTAAAAAATCAAGGATATTTTGATAAAAGTAAAACTGCAGTGGAAAAATTTAGTACATTTCTTTCAAAACTGAATAGTTCTAACAGATAAAATGAGTATGGACAAAGAAGAATTGAATATGATTTTTTTAAAATTTTGATTTATTGTATGCTTATAGAACCTCAGATCCTACAAAGCATGAAAATACAGTTTTCTTCTGATATCTATGGAAATAAAAAATGATTATGCATTTTTGGTAACAAATGTAAAAATTTAGAAGTATACTGCCATAGTTATCAGTGACAAGGTTTCCTTTCACCTCATTCATCTCTGAGGAAGGACATCTGACAGAATAAGACTACTGGCCTCTCCCCCAGCCCTTGCACATTTCTTCCTAAGGAAAGAAGAATAAAATATCTGCTTCATTAGTTTGGAAGGAAGAAGTGCTTGCTTGAAGATCCTCTGCAAGACTCTGCTTTGGAGTCAAGTTGCCTGAAGGAGTCACAAATTCTTACCATCTCCAAGTGGTTAAGCTTAGAGAAGTGATCTTGTCCTTTTGCTGTTTGATATTCCCTAAGATGGGGTGGTTATCCTTGCTAAATCAGAGCTGAAGGTTAGCTGCCAGTCTAATGCTTTGGACTGAGTCTTTATCAGTGTTACAAGGACACTTTCGTCTCCTTATATTTGACCCTGGTCAATTGGTTCACACTGTATAGGGAATGATAGGAGGGGGAGGCTCTTATTTATAAACTCACCCAAACTCCAACAATAGTTTCTTTTAACGGTTCAATAAAATTAGAAAGACATTTCTAAATATAACTCAAAAATCATAAATACTAGGTAAGAAACACACTCCTAGATAATCCTTAGATCAAAGGAAATTGACAAATTCACTGTACCAAAAAAGTACATAAGTCTATGGGTAATAGTGAAAGCAATACTCATAATATTTATGACCTTAATTACGAGAGAAGAGAAGTGAAAAGTAAAGTAAATCAGTACATATCGTTAGAAATCTGAAAAGATTAAAAAAAAATGTTTTCCAAAGAAATGAAGAATGGGTGTGGCCATCTTCCTCTCTCTTTCCAGACCTTCCTCTTCTACTTCCCTTCCCCCACTTACTAGGCACTTTTAAAATCCTCCAGGATTGGAGTACAAGGTAGAGGTGGGGATATCCCATGAAGGCAGCCGAGGCTTCCCCATCTCAGACTGTGGCTCCTCGTAGACTATCCTCAGTTCAAGCCCCTTCACCACCAATCTCCCCTCCTCCCTCAACCCAGATCCCCCTGGAGGAAGTTCTCTTTAATGGGATCCCTTTAAAAATGCTTCAAGTCTGGCTCTCTAATGCAGAGATCTCATCTGGCTTATAAGAAATGCACATGTACCATGCTCTGCCAAGCTCCAGGAAAGTAGCCATTCCCATTGTTGCCTCTTTGCTCTGCCCTGTGGGGGCATGCGACGCTACCCAATCTCTCTGCTTTAGACCTTTAGGTTTGAATTACGTCCCAGGTCCTGCATTGTCCCAAATTTCAGGGAAGATAGGTCGAGTTTTCCGTGGTATTATTAAAGCTTCTTCATTTGGCTTTAAAGGAAGGGGAAACCCTTCCCTCTCTCTCCCATGGAATTGGCTTCCATTTGTATTGGCCTCTTTCAACTTTTAATGAATTCTTAGCCTTCTCTTATAGATACTGGATGTGGATAATGGGCTAATGTTTATAAAATCATTTTGTGATACCTATTTTTAAGTCCTGAATAGAAGGATTGGTGTTTGATTTAGAATGTGTGGGTAATACCTAATCTCAGCATTGTGAGCTCAGCCAAAATTATAAGCGGGAAGTGTCCCAATGTAAGCATCTTGTGAAACTTGCTAATAGAAAGTGTGCAAAGAATTTTAGTAGACAATTTGCAGAAGAGAAAATAAAAAAATTTCAACAAAAGAATGAAACAATGTTGGAATCCACAAGTAATATGAGGTGTTATTTTATACTAGACAGCCTGTCAAAATATAACACATCTGATAAACACTTATAATGTATTTCTGATAAAAATATGAGTTCTAAATCCCATCTGAGAAACAATCTGACAAATTTTGTTAATTTTTTCTTAACTTGTATATCCATTGATCGAGCAGCTCCACTTTGGAACTCCGTCCTTCTTTCCTATAAGAATGGAAATACCAGTATGAATATAAGACATCAATGGTATGTATTTCAGCATTGCTCAGATTGGCAACAATATAATATAATAATAACAATTAATTAAATAAAAAACAACTAACAACAATAGAAATAGTAGAATAATGGCTGAATAAATTTTGGAATGTCATGCATCCCCTAAAATTAATGAATTAAGAGTGTACTGTGAAGACTTTGAACCCACCCCCATTTATGAAGGACAGCTTTGCCGGATACAGAATTCTTGGCTGGCAGGTTTTCTCTTTCAGTACCTTAAATACATCATACCACTTTCTTCTCTCCTCCATGGTTTCTAATGAGAGGCTGCCACTTAATCTTATTGAGTTTCCCTTGTATTTGATGCTTTGCTATTCTCTTGCTGCTTTCAGAATCTTCTCTTTATGTTTGATATTTGTCATTCTGAATAGTAGGAGTCTTGGGATAGGTCTATTTGGATTTATTCTGTTTGGGGTGTGTTGTCCTTCTTGGATATTGATGTTTATATCCTTCATAAGAGTTGAAAAGATTTCAGTCATTATTTCCTCAAATATTTTTTCTGACCCTTTTCCATTCTCTTCTCCTTCTGGGACACCAATAATGTGAATTTTTGTGCGTTTCTCATTGTCATTCAATTCCCTGAGATTCTGGTTTATTTTTTCCAATCTCTTTTCTTTCTGTTCTCCTGTCTTTTCCAGTTCAGATCTTCTGCCTTCGAAGTCACTAATTCTGTCTCCAAGCAATTCAAATTTGCTCCTATGTGCCTCTAATGTATTTTTAATCTCATCCATCGTGTCTTTCATTCCCATAAGGTCTATTACATTTTTTTTTTAGGCTTTCAAATTGTTCTTTATGCTCTCCCAGTGTCTTCTTAATATCCTTTATTTCTTTAGTCATATTTTCTTTAATTATTTGAAGTGATTTAGGAGAGTTGTGTCATTATCACTGATTAATTATATTAAATCCTATATCTTTTCAGCATATTTGGTTTGTTCTTTTGGTTAGACCATCTCTTCCTGTTTCCTAGTATGGCTTGTAATTTTTTACTGATGTCTAGGCATCTGAATATGTTGGTATATTTACTTTGACAGCTAATTTCTCTCTCTTGTCTATTGCTTTTTTTTTCCCCACAGCTCTTCTTTGATATTTGGTTATCAAAAGGCCAGATTTGCAAGAGACCCTAAAGGGTCTGCTGCAGCTTGAAAGGAAAAAACAAGGTTGAAAGATTTGGAGAAGAGTTTAGAAATGAAACTTATTAGGAAGAGTAAACTTAAAGATAAGAAGACAGACAATAGAAGAATATGACAGCAGAGACCCGAAGGACAAAATGGATGAAGCAATTTGAAGTTTTCAAGTAACCGTTCACATCTATCCAATGAACCCTGAAATATGGAAAGAAGACCTTTCTTGGGCAAGAATGCTCCAGGGGTAGCAGAAAGTGGCACAGAAGATTAAAACAAGTGAATCATCAGCAGAAGTAACAGATTTCTCACCAAAGTCAAATCCTGACTATGACTTTGAAAGTGATGAGGTTGTTGCTGTTTGTGCAGCTATTGCTGAGAAACAGAAGAAGCTTCAACAAATAAAACAATGGTTTTTGTGTCTGATTCTGGGACTGTAGAGACTGTAACTGAGAAGGAAGATGGCGCTCCAACACCAGATGGCTCTGTTTTTATCAATGCCTGATGGAGGAAAATGCATAGCATGAATTATTTGAATACGTCTTTTTTCATTTTCACTTAAAGTTTTAGACATAGGGACATTTATTCTGGAGAAACAGGGCAAAACTCCTGTTTGTAAGATAAATTTTTCAGATGAAGCACATAAATCTAAATGGTAGCATTATTGTATAGTGTTTGAATTATGCTTTGAAAAGTTATGACTTATACTTAATAGAATTCTGAGCAAAATGTTTTTGATGTATAAATTTAATTTAATCTAAGTATATGGATGGATATATTTTAAAGACACAACTTGAAAAGCAAATTCTTGAATAGTAAATAACTTGGTCAGTGTTATTAAAATGTTGACTCATTGACTTTTGTCAATAAGTGAAATAAGTGATTGCTTTCTCTCCTAGAAATATGCTCCTATTACTATTCACTTTTTCTTTGCTTCTGTAGAGTAAGTTTGTCACAAGGCTTAAATGTTTTTAATATTCGTTTTGATTCAAAGCTGTGATTTTGTTATATGTGGAATCTTTGAAAGTTCAGCCAAAAATGCATGCACATGTGAGCATTCTGAAGTTTCTCTTAATTCTGATTTGTGCTTAAGTTTTTGGCTTTAAAGAAGTTATAACAATTATAGTTGCCTTCTTCAGTATTTGTTGGATGTGTGAAGGACTGATAAATGTCACAATGATGGTTTTACTTTTTAGATTATTACTGTAGGTAGGTTAGTCCTTACCACAAGTGAGTCACTTTTTAATTGTCTTTTTTTTTTTTCAAATGAGTGGCTTTTACAGATACATCATAATAAATTGTACTGCTACATTTAAAAAAAAATAGGGGATGATGTGGGAGAGAGAGGGGAGTACATAGGAATCCCTCATACTTTCAATGTAATTTTTTCTGTAATCTAAAACCTCCTTAAAAATAAAGTTTATTATCGTTTAAAAATGAGTGTACTAATGCCCTTATTGATATTCCCAGGGATGATTATTGAGTGAAAAAAGCAAATGAAGAAAAATGTATATATTGAATCATAGTTGTGTGAAAAAAATTATGTGTGCTCTAACATGATTGTTAGGGATTGAATTACGCTCCCACAAAAGGCATGTTCAAGTCCCAACCCCTGGTCCTGTGGGTGTGAACCCATTTGTAAATAGAATCTTTGAAGATGTGATTAGTTAAGGTGTGCCCAAACTGAATGAGAGTGGGCTTTAATCCAATATTGCTGAAGACCTTATAAGCAAAATGAATTGGATACAGGAGAAGCCATTGGGAACAGCCAGAAGTTGGAAGTCAACAGAACCCGGAAGGGAAAGGCAAACATGCTGCCATGTACATTGCCATGTGACGGAAAAGCCAAGGAACCCCAAAGATCGCTGGCCAGCCAGAAGATACCTCCGCTGAAAGAAAGAAAGTTTCCTTGCCTCTGAAACCATGAACCAATAAATTCCTGTTGTTACACAAACCTTTGGAACAGTATTCGTTTTACCATTCAGGAAACTCAGACAATGATACAGACATTTATGTGTGTGCATAGGAGGCATTTTATTATGAAAGCTTGGAAGCAAATATGAAGGATGGATACTAAGTTGCTAACATGGGTTATTTGAAGGTTGGGGAGGGAAATGATGTGACTAGAGTAAGAAGAAAGAAAGTGGGAGGAGGCAAGCAAAAGAGAAAAACACATGCTTGATATCACATTTATGTATTTATATAGAATGATGTATGTCTGTATAATAAATCAAGATAATAAAAGAAAAATAATAGGAGAGAACTCTGAATTTCAACAAGGAAACAGATTAAACTGAATCCAGAGGCATTTGGGGAAGAAGCTTGTTAACTCATATTCTCAGGCAGAAATTGAATTTCCCTCATTCTTGTTAAAGGATAAGAATTAATAATTTAATAAATTATGCTCAGACTCAGTTGATATTAGATTTAATCACCAGACATAATTATAATCAAAGATCAAAATCATATAATGAAACACATGTAGCGTTAGCTTCAATTTTGAAAATTCCTAAGGCTCAAAATTTTCCAGAATAAATTTCCCATAATTTTTCTATAACTATCCTGTTAAAGAGAAAAGAAATGCTTAAGTTAATTGATACTTGATGTCTTGGTGATGTTTTCCTCCTCATTAAATAGGCTGTGTTGGTGTTATAAAGTTGTAATGATTAATTGATTTTTGAAGGCATAGCATCCTAGCTCAAAGAGCATTAAAGGGAAACAGGATATTCCTGCTTCCATAAATACTATAGACAGGAATTCTTGCTCTAACAAAGAGGTGCTCAAAGTGTGATCCAAGTATCCATAGAGATGCCAAGACCCTTTTAGAAAGTGCACAACATCAAAAGCTTCTTTTGTAACAATGCTAATGCATTATCTGTCTTATTAACTCTCATTCTCACAGGAGTACTGTGGAGTTTTCCAGAAGCTATGTGATATTTTCAATCTAAATGGATTGAATGCAGAAGCAGATACTAGACTCTGTCTTCTGACTTAAAAAATATTTCATAAAATATTATTTATGTTAAAATAATGAGTTTATTATTATTATATTAGAATAATATTAGTAAATTTTGAATTTTTAGTTAATTTATAATGTGTTAAAAATTGGTAGATATAACCCACATAAGCCAAAGCTTTTTGGGGTTTCAAAAATTTTTAAGAGTGTAAAGTGTTCCTTAGATAAAATGCTAGAAAACTATTGCTCAGACACTAGTATTTTATGCTCTCCCCAGGTGTACAATATTGTCACTATTTTGGAGGGCATGTTTTATAGCAAGGAGAGCTGGGAATGCAAAGTACATTTGCATTTATATACCATATAAGTCTTACTTATAACAAAAGATATGTCAGGTGACACATTAATGCAATTTGATACTATTTTTTTCAATTATAAGATCAGCATTCTCATACACTGTTTATTATTGGGAGGATAAGTCAAACTTCTAGGATGCAATGTCTACCAAAATACAAACACACACCTTCTGACTGAATTATGCCACTTTTTTGGTAATGGGTCTGTGAATTTATCAATGTTAATTCAAGTTGGCTGTCTTTATTGCAGCTCTCTTTATAACCCCCAAAACCGAAACAAAGTTCATAAACAGAAGGATTCCACAATTTTATGGAATGTCCGTGCAATGGAATACTGTGAAAGCATTTAAAATGAATGATGTAGATTCTATGGATGCTGGTTGGGAAAACTGCGCAAGATACAAGTATTATAATTATTATTGTCATTATTGTATTATATATATATATAAGTTAAGGAATGATATGTGTGGGATGGTAATATATGCATTACAAAGAAGAAATAGGGAATGGATGTGGCTCAAATGGTTCAGCGCCTGCCTCCCACATGGGAGGTCCTGGGTTCGGTTCCTGGTGCCTCCTGAAAAAAACAAAAACAAACAACAAGCAAAACAAATGAGGAAAACCAACTCAGGGGAGCTGATGAGGCTCAGTGGTTGAGCGCCAGCTTCCCACATACGAGGTCCTTCTGAGTAAGTGTGTATGTTGTGGGTGTGATGGTGTGTGATACTGTGGTATATGTGAGTACACATCTATTTTTCTGGAAGGATACACAAGAACAAATGAAGAGTGATGATCTGTTAGCTACAACAAAGGGGTAGTCTTGGGCATAGGGACTTTTTGCTTTTTATTTTACATCTATCTATCCTGTTTGAATTTTTTAAAACCATAAATGTATTACTTTGATTAATAAAATTTTAACATATTCTTTGTGTTACTCAAAAAATAGTGTAAAGATTATTTTCTTTTAGAATGCCTTCAGGAAGACACAATTACATTATACGCAAAGAGCTTTTTAAAAGAGCATGAACTTGAAAATATGAATGGATTTTCATATGATACAGTTAAATTCCAACCAATAAGCATTTCTAAGCATGTACTGCATGCAGTGTCTGTACTCTGTGCAGCTTTGGGGACCCAAAGATGACCTAATATTGACATTATCGACCCAATGATTTGCCAGCATGAGCTCGAGTGTACTTGGCCCACGTCTGAAGCAAGAATAGGTTGAGGCTGAGGAAATCAGGTAAAAGAAAAGTCCAAGGAAAGACTGCCCCTCAGGGAACTGATTAATATTCCATAGTTCTGACAAAACTAATGTCTGGGAACAGAAGTGACAGGAAGGAGGGGGGAAACCAGACAGAGAATTAAGAAGCCAGAAGAAAGAAGCAGCAGCTTTAACATTAATAAAGCTTCCATATTTTCTCTGTCTAAAGAATAATGCTTAATATTTATGAGATGAGAGCTCACCATGAACTATGGCAAAAATTAATAGACATTATAAAATGATAGGATCACATTTTATAATACAATATTATATCATATATATCAGATCATATCACTATATGATGTTATATATTATATGTTACATATTCTATCAAATAACATAGTATTGTTATTACATAGAACATGTAAATTGCTAATTTCATACTATCACAGTTTTCAATATGCCCAAGCACTTATGACCTCTTAACATCCCTCTCAAGGAGATGTGATTCCTATTTTAAGGCAAAGACACTAAATCTCAAAAAGTTTGAGGACTTGATCATGTTCTCAAAGCTAGTAAGTGGTAGAGATGGATATCTGATTTCACAATGTCCTTAAAAATTTCTCTATACATTTTACTTATGAATAATATATATTTTGCTGCTTGTATGGCAAAAAGACCTATTTTTCAATTATATCCACTGAACTTATACAACAAAAATACAAATTCTGTATCTCATCTTGTCACATTTTTATTTTTTTTAATTTTTTAAATTTTATTTTTAAAGAAGCTTTAGGTTACATAAGGATTACATAAAAAATATAAAGGATTCCCACATGCCCCATTCTCTCCCCTCCCACACTTTCCTGCATCTACAACATCCCTCATTAGTGTGGTACATTTGTTACAATTGATGAACACATATTGAAGCATTGCTACTAACCATGGATTACAGTTTACATTTTAATTTACACACTGTCCCACACAATTTTGTAGGTTATAGCAAAATATACAATGGCTTATATCCATCGCTGCAGTGTCATGCAGGACAACTCCAATGTCCCCCAAATGCCCCCATATTACAGCTATTCTTCCCTTTCCCATCCCTCAGAACCTCTGGTGGCTATTGCCTTTATATCAATGATAAGAGTTCTTCCATTGTTAGAATAATAATAAGTCTACTTTAGTCCATTGTTCATTCCCCAGTCTTGAGGATTTGGGGATGTTGATGACCACTCTGCTTCTAACTGAGAGGGAGCTTAGATCCCATGGGGTAAATGGATGGGACTGTCTTACTTGCAGTTGCAGATACTCTCTGTTCCTTGGAATGGGTGTTGTCCATTATCATATCCTTGTTAATTGTCCTTGGTGAGTCCAATGAACTAGAGAGTAGGTGTTGCAGCTCTGCTGAAATTCAGGGCTCAACTGGCACTTGGAAGGACCAAAGATTTAAGTCTCTGAGACATATATTTATCAAATATAGTGCTAATTATAGGTTCAAATTAAAGGGGCAGAAGAGCCATGTGTAGAGAACCTATAAATGAGTCTAACTCTGTTACACTGGGAAGCATAAATTCCAAAGTAAGGCCCACCAACAGGGTGACAAATTCCTGAGTTGTCTGCCCTGCTTATAGTTTCTGGATGTCTCCAGAGTCTTAAGGAGCCCAGCTATTTGAGGTAATGTTTACTATGGCAGTCAATGATACCCTGCTGGGACTTGCATAAGTGTAACCTCTGGAATGACCTCCTAACTCACTTTGAAATCTCTTAGCCATAAAAGCTCATTTGTATTTACCATTTCCCCCTTTTGGCCAAGGTCTATTTCCAGATGTATTGCTGATTGGCACTTGGTAATAATCCCTCAGTGCCAGAGAGGCTCATCCCTGGGAGCCATGCCCCATGCTTGGGGGAGGGGGTGTGGTAGTGTGTTTATATGCTGAATTTGGCTTAGAGAGAGGCCACATTTGAGCAACAAGGAGGCTTTCAGGCAGTAACTCTTAGGCAGTATATAATACTAGGCTAAGTTTCAATTTTACAAGTAAAGGTTCATAGGTACAATCATTAATATCAAGGGCTGTCATAATGGTCTGTCTTTCTTCACTAGGCAGTGCCCTTGCACTTGGGGGATTCTTGCTGTCCTATTAGAGAATGTAGCAGAACTTCCCAGGATGGGAATTCAATACTCTTTTGGCTATTGTGTGGATCTCCACCCACGGAGACACTACCCCATGAATGCTTGAACATATTCATATGCCTTAGAGGCATGCCCCAGGTGAAGTCCTTCCCATGCATTCCCACATCTCTGACACCGGCACCAGTGATCCTCTCCTACCACAGTTGTGACACTTCTATGATCCAAAACCTCTCCAAAAATGAAGCCAATAAAATAACCAAATAAAATTAAAAAGAAAATTAAATAATAATTAAAAAAATAACCAATAAAATACAAAAAAACTTTAAATAGAAATATATAAAAATAAAAAATTTAGACATTGTGTTTCAGTCACACTTTTAATAAGTTTATCTTATGGTCACATTTGTCATAAGCTTTTGTGTCATCACCACCTAACATTTACTGACTACCTATTGTGTCCAGGGCACTGTGTTAGAGGCTGTAGATATAAACTGAAAGGGGCTAATAATTGATTTTGTGAGACCAGAACCATGGGAAAAAATCATAGCCATAAGGCAAGTAATGGCATGCACTAGATAAAATACAATCATAAATGACATGGACATTCAGAGAAATTAGCCTTTTATGAAGTTTTGTGGTCTTAGGTAACTTACTTAATTTTTCTTAACATCAATGTCCTCATCTCTAAAGTGAGTTTGTTGTGAGAATTAAGTCAGGTAATACATATAAAGTACTAAGTGCCTGGTGCACAGAGCGCTTTTAATAGACAGAAGCTATTATTAATATTTTCTACTCTTCTTCTTTCTGCTTCTCCTCCTCTCCCTTTCCTTAATTTCTGCGTCTTTACTGAGCTCTCAGACTAAAGGCTCCAATGAGTCTCCAGGGAAGACAGAAGTGGGAACTTGTGGGGAAGTAGTTTTTGACACAGGAAATTTGGCAAGTGGTTGTATTTCTAATCTCAAATGTAGAATATAATAAAAACACCTGAGAGAATGACTTAATTTATATAAAATTCTATGGACACATTCCATTTAGATTTCATGGATGTTCTCTGGGTTTCAATAATGCCCAATAACTAGCATTTCTTTCCCTGCCTTCTTCTACTATGTCTCTTTAACCAAGGGACTTAATTTATATAAAATTCTATGGACACATTCCATTTAGATTTCATGGATGTTCTCTGGGTTTCAATAATGCCCAATAACTAGCATTTCTTTCCCTGCCTTCTTCTACTATGTCTCTTTAACCAAGGGAGAGATTAAAACAAAACAAAACAAAAACAAGGAATAAGGAAGGAAAGAAAGAAAAAGAGAGAGAGAGAGAGAGAGAGAGAGAAAGAAAGAAAGAAAGAAAGAAAGAAAGAAAGAAAGGCAGCATGATGGATGTTACCTTTGTTACTGACTTTGTTAATGGGAAAGATGGGTTGAAAGATTTCATTTTGTTTAAGAGCCAAGTGGGCTTGCCACCTGTATTAGTCAGACAAAGGGGTACCAATTCAAAGTACCAGATATCTGTTGACTTTTATAAAGGATATTTATTTGGGGTAGAAGCTTACAGTCACAAAGCCATAAAGGGTGTTACTTCCCTCACCAAAATCTGTTGCCACATGTTGGAGCAAGATGGCTGCCAGTCTTTGCGAGGGTTCAGCCTCCCTCTTCCTCTTAAGGTTCCACGGCCCTAGCGTCTTCCAATCTTAGCTGTAGGCTGGCATAAGGTTTGTCTCTCTTCCCAGGGCTCATCACTTTCTGGGCTTAGCTGCTCTGCTCTCTCCACAAAGCAAGTGGTAAACTATCAGGCTAATGGCTCAGCTCTCTCCTGGGGACTCCAGTGTCAAAACTCAACTCTCTGTGTTCTCCTTCTTCATGTGTTTACTTCCATGTGAGAATCTGATTTATCAGCCCAAGGGGGCTGGGACTGAACACTGAATTGCACTCTAATGATGTGGTTGAATGAAAGTCCTAATCATAGCATAATTTAATCAGACGTCTCAGCTGAATCTAATACAATCAAAGAGGATCATGCCCAGAGAAACAGACCAGTTTACAAATATAATCAATATCTCTTTTGGAATTCATAAATAATATCAAACTGCCACACCATCTAAACCTTTAAAGAGGACTACTTCCTCACTTAGTCAAGGTGGTTCTGGAGAAAGCAGACTAGTCCCTTCTGCAGGGACAGCTCTCTAGTGCTGAGCTAATGATATGACTCAGGAAAATTAATAGTCATGCTCTGTGTGGGCAAGGAAACCCCAGAAAGGAAGAGAAGAGAGGGAAGGGCAGGGTTATGCATGCCTTGATCCTCTTCCAAACTCACCAATCAGATAACTCCCTCCACTATAGTGGGAGAGGAAAAAGGGGATATCAAGAGTACAGAGGGTTGTAGGAAACATTCTTCCTTATGGAAATCAGGGGATTGTGGAAGAGGTATATGCACACATGCACACACACATGCACACATGCACACACTCTGAAGATAGCAAGGAGCTTCATGGGTGCATCTGGCCATCCAAAGGTGCTACCAAGAACTGTCCTGCTATCAAGGGAGACCATTTAGAGACAAAGAAAGAAATGTCAGATGAGCCATAAGGGAGAGATTATCAAATATCAGATGCTGAGTCTCCCTCGCATAATTTTTTTTTCTTTCCTTGTGCAACCAATGTGCACAGCTCAATAGCTTTTTTTTTTAAAGTTAATTTAATTTAAAATAAATTTAAAGAAGCTTTAGATTACATAAATGTTACATCATAAACATAGGGGATTCTCATATACAAAAGACCCTCCCTCTCCCTCACTTTCCCCCATTAGCAACATCTTTCATTACTGAGGTACATTTGTTACAATTGATGAACACATATTGAAGAGTTGCCACTAACCATGGTCTATAGTTTACATTATAGTTTACACTTTGCACCGCACAATTTTATAGGTTTTGACAAAATGTATAATGACTTGTATCTGTCATTGCAATGTCATACAGGACAGTTCCAATGTCCCAAAAATGCCCCATGTTACACTTATTCTTCCCTTTCCCTCCCCTCAGAACCTCTGGTGGCCACTGCCTTTATATCAATGATACAAGTTTTTCCATTTTTAGAATAATAATAAGTCTACTTTAGTCCATAGTTGCAATCACCCCTTATGTTTGTTCATTCCTCAATATTGAGGATTTGGGGATGGTGGTGCCCTCTCTGCTTCTAATTGAGAGGGAGCTTAGGTCCCATGGAGCAGATATATGGAACTATCTTGCTTGCAGTTTTGGATACTCTCTGTTTTGGGGGATGGGCATTGTCTTTTGTTATTTGTTCTGAGTGAGCCTAAATGAACTGGAGAGTAGGTGTTGCAACTGCTGAGATTTAGGGCTCATATTTAACAAGTATAGTGCTAAATATAGGTTCAAATAAAAGGGGCAGAAAAGCTATGTGTAGGGAAACTATAAATGAGTCTAACTCTGTTACTTTGGGGAGCATAAATTCCAAAGAAAAGCTCACTGACAGGATGTCGAATTCCTGAAATTGTCTGCCCTGTCAATAGTGTCTAAATGTCTCTAGAGCTCTCAGGAGCACCCCTGCTTGAGGCACTGTTTCCTGTGGCAGTCAATGAGATCCTCCTGAGACATGCATAAGTGTAACCTCTAGAATGATAGCTTATTTATTTTTTTAAATTAAAACACAATATTAAGATTCTAGTTACTATTGATTAGGCTGCTTTCAGGATTATGGGGACCTTATAAGCACCTCTAATATTTTTTAAGTTTTTAAAATTAATATATAATACACACATAGAAACATGCAGAAACTTAAATGTTCAGCTCAATAAATTTCACAAAGACAATAACCTTATATCTATAACCAAGGTCAATAAAGAATATGGAGGGAGCATATTTCCTGCCCTGTTCCGCTCCTAATTAACCAGAATATTGATTTCTAATATTATAGTATAGTTTTGACTTTCTGTCTATTTTTAAATTACCTTATAAATACATTGATGTCTGGCTTTTCCTTCACTTAACGTGTTTGTGAATGTATTTCTTTGCTGGATGGTGTTCCACTAGATGAATATATCACTGTTTTACTGCTCCATTTTATGGTTTATGTACATTAGGAAAGTTTCCAATTTGAGGCTAATTCTGACACATTATTGCATTTGCCTTTTATTGTACATGTGTACTCATTTCTGTAGATTATAAATAAGTGGTGATATTGGTTGTACAGCATTGTTCCACATCCTTGCCTACACTCAGTGTTATCAGTCTTTTGAATTTAATCATTCTAGCACATGCGTTGTGTTATTGTTGCATTTCATTGTGGTTTTAATTTGCATTAGTCTTGATGACTAAAGAGGTTGAGCACATTTTTGTAAGTTAAATCACCATTGGATATCATCATTGCTAGGCTGGCTGTTCAAGTCTCTTGTCTTTTGGCCTATTTTTTTTTTCTTGAGCTGTCTGGATTTTTCTCATTGATTATTCAAGAATATGTAATCTGGATATGAGCCTTCTGTTAGTCAGATGCATTGCATATGTCATCTTTCATTCTGGGACTATTTTTTTTCATTCTCTTAGTAGTATTTTTAATTAAAAATTTTTTTCTTTATTTTAATGCAATTCAATTTAACAAAATTTGTATTTATAGTTAATGATTTTTGTGCCCTATTTAAGAAATCTTTCACTACATATCAACAATCCTTAGATAATCCATTTTTGTCTATGGTAAAAGTAAAAGAGTTTTATTTTTTCCTTATAGAGGTCCAGTTCATCTAGCACCATTTATTAAAAAGACAGTTTTTTACTCAAGAAAAATGAAAACTTGTGTTCACACAAACAGCTGCACAAAAATTTTCACAGTAAATTTATTCACAATCTCCAAAAACTGGAAACTACACAAATATTCTTCAAGATAATGGGTAAAAAAGATTGTGATAAGTCCATTAAATATAATGCTGCTCATCAATAAAAAGAAATGAATTATTGATAAATAAAGCAACATGTAGACTCTCAAATGCATTTTTCTAAGGGATAAAAGCCAGACCCCAAAGGCTATTGACTACATAATTTCATTTGTATGATATTCTTGCATACAAGAGATTATTTATATGACAAAGGCAAAACTATAGGGATGGAGAGCAGGTCAGTGGTTCCAGGGAATAAGGGTAGATTAAGGGATTGACCATGAAGGGGCAGCATGAGGGAATATTTGGGGGCGATGAAACTGCTCTGTATCTTAATTATAGCAGTGTGTATACAACTCTGCATTTGTCAAATACACGAAGAACATATTTTACTACTTATAAATGTTTAAAATGATAAAACCTAAAAAAAATTAAAATGTATATTTTTAAAAGGAGAAGACATTCCCCTTGTCTTCTTCCCTGCCCCTACCCGTCGCTTAGTAGTGTGCCACCATTGTCATAAATTAGTCTGTATGTGCATGGGATATCTCTACTTGTTGATCCATCACTAATTACACTTCTTAACTGATAACATCATCTCATTTCTTTCACAATTAATTTGGAACAGGTTCCATTGGCAAATGCGAGCAAAGTAATGATATTTTGGGGATTGGAGGAAAGTTTAGTTACTTCTCCTTTCTCACCAGCCTAATTTTCTCTTTCTCATGTGAGATGACTTTGTATATTCCTCCAGCTGCTGGTAGTGTTGTCGCAGACAGTTTTCAGCTGTCACTCCCTTCATATACTGTCTTAGCTGTAAAGAGCTACCTCAGCTGTGCTATGTCCTTCCAGGTGCAGCCCACTTTCAAAGACTGATCAAGGCAGAAGAATAAGGGCCCAGCCATGTCAACTTAACACAGGACAACACTGATGAGCCTTTTCACCTCCAGACCTTCTGATGGAGTCAGATGAGGCTGTCAAGCCTGCATTACAGTTTAACCGTTCCGTTGACCCAATTCTGCTTCTACCCCTTTATTTCCACAGGTGCTGATCCATACGTCACTTCTTTAGTAAATATCCTGCAAACTAAACTCCATCTCAAAGGCTGCTTCCCAGAGAATCCAATCTGTAACTGTTGGTGCCAGGAATGGTCCAGAAAGCAGGAAACAGGATGAGTTTTTGGACACAAGTCATTCACAACCTGGCTGCAGTGAGAACTCTATCACTGGTGATAGGTGGAGCAGAGACAGCCTTGGAACAAGGTGACAGTCCATTTGTTAAAACTCTCAGTCATGCTAAATTGTGATGGTAATGAGAGATAATATATTATCTTAGTGGTTTTTGATATGTGGTCCCTGGATCTGCATTATTGGCTAATTCTTGAGCCTCACCTCAGGCTTACTGAATTAGAAATTTTGGTGAGAGGGTCACAAAATCTGTGTTTTAGCAACCCTTCCAGGTTACTTTAATGCAAACTAAAGTTTGAGAATCACTGCACTAAGCTGGTGCAAAATAAAGGGCATTTGTAAATTAGGGGAGATATAGTAACTGTGAGGATGATAAAATCAGATAGCAAAGCTCTCTTGATGTTCCAGAAAAAGATATGGAAACGATTAATAGGTAAGGGAAAGTTAAGCATACCTCCTGGGTGGCCTACAAAAATGTCCTTATGTCTTGCAGTAGAAGGGCAGAGAAATCTGAGGAAAAGTCCCAGCACTTAAGAGTTCCAAAAATGGTTAAACTCTCCAGTGAGGCTGATCTACTATGTTAAAGTCAGTGGGCACAATAGAACCCTGCAACATAAGAGGTCAAGTGGCAGCACTAGACCATCAGAATCCAGGTGGATGTAATTATAACAAATGGCAAGGCTAGAGTGGCAGTTTTAAAGGACCTGACTCAGAGTTATGAAGATGGTTAGTAGAATGAGGTGTAACTGGAGACAGATAGATGGGCAACCAACTTTAGTACTAGTCAACTTATACTTTAATATAAACTTATTTATATTAAAATAAATTAAGGTTGGATGATCAAGAGGTTGAAAGCAGTCTCCCTAATGTAAAGGGATGATTCCTTGTCTGGTTTCCAAACTTAACCCTATTCTCTGACCAGGAACCCACTTACTGATGGAGAAATGTATAAAAGGGCCTATAGCCATTTACTCAGGTAACTGAGTACACTAGCCAAACATTTCAAGGACTATTAGATACGAGGTCCAGTTGACACCAATATCTGGATACCTAAGATATCATCATAGACTCTCCTTTTAGAGTAAGGCAATATGGGAGACAGATGATAAATGGAGTCCTTGCCAATGACCAGTTCACAGTGGGTCCATAGGTTCTACAGATTTGCCTTGTGGTTATTTCCCCAGTTCCTAAATAGATAATTGGAATGGGCATACTTAGAAGATGGCAGAATTCCTCAATGGGTCTTTGGCTTGTGGAATAAAAGCTATTATAGTGAGGAAGGTTAAATGGAAGACTTTGAAACTGTCTCTATCCAACCAAGATAGAGAAAAAACGAATCACATCCCAGGGGATGGCAGAAATCAGTGCTGCCTTTAAAGAACTAACAGATGCAGTGGCAATGGTTCCCATCATATCTGCATTTAATCCATCATTCTCCCCCCCTGCAAAAACTAGAAGGATTCTGGAGGATAATGGTAAACTACCTGAAACTCAATCAAGTAGTAGTCTTAATTGTCATATATGGTATCTTTTCTAGTGCATATTAATATAAACTCAGATGTGTGGCAATTAACTTGGCAAATGCCTTCTTTACTATCCCTATCAGAAAAAATGGTGAATAACAGTACATTCACAGGCAATGGAAATATTATCAATTCACAGGTTTGTGTTAGGTACATGTTAACTATTCCACCTTTTGCCATAATATACCTCAAAGATATTTGGAACAGTTGGACATTGCAGAACATCATTTTGCTTCACCAGATTAATGACATCATTGGCTGATTATCATTGGGCTGGATGAGCTGGAAGTGGCTAGCATATTAAAAGGCTTTGTTGGGCATATGCTTAGGCGGTGGGCAATAAACCCTATGAAAATTTAGGAACTTGCACATCAGTAAAAATTTTAGGTGTCCAGTGGTTAGTGGCTTTCTGTGACATTGACCCAAAGTACAAGATAAATTATTGCATTTTGCACCCCCCCACGGTGAAGAATGGCACAAAGTTTTGGGTAGGTCTCTTGGGGCTCTGGAATTAGCATATTCCTGGGAATACTGTGTTGGCCTACATACCAGGTGATATGAGAAGCTGCTTGATTTGAATGTGACATGTAGTAAGAAAGGGTCCTTTAGCAATTCTAAGTTACATTTCATTCAACCTACTAATAGATCCAACAACAGGCCATTGTAGATGGAAGTGGTACATCTAAGATTACATATGAGCAGGACCAGAAAGCACAAGCAAGTGCCTGAGCAGGTAGCTTAAACCCATATCAGCTACCACTGTTGAACTAGCACCTCTCCTGTAGTTGATGGCAATTGCAGCATAATGATTCCTTATGACCAACTGATAAAGGAAGAAAAACCCAGAGTTTGGTTTACAATTGGGTCAGCTTGGCATGTGGGTGCGAGCCAAAAATGGGCAACAGCTGCATTATAGCCTTTTTCGGAGATGGTGTTGAAAGACAGTGGCAAGGGAAAATTCATCCCAAGTGGCAGGGTTTTGGGCAATGCACCTGATTATCCACTTTATGAGGACAGAGAGGACTGTCAACCTTAAAGAGAAACAAATAATACAAAATAAAATAATTTTAAAAACATTTGCAATTCTTTGTAATACATATTATCTAATATTTTAATGCTGACAGCTGAAATATCCAGATTTTTATAATTGTAGAATCCTATAAGTGGGGGCGAGGCAGAGTTTTAATGTCTTAGAATCCTGTAGGTGGGGGTGAGGAAGAACAAAGAGTAGAAGTTCAATCACAGCCTAACATGGATAAAAGCAAAGTATTTTACTTACGATACTTGAAGCAGGTCAAAGAATTCTGTGAATTAAATTTATTTGTTCATTCAATTCCTGTCTCAACTTTTAAGTGAAATATTGTTCTTGAATTTATTGGAGAGTGCTATAAATCTGGTGTGGTAAAATGTGAGGTTTTAGCTTATGGAGTTTGAATGGATGGCAGGGAAAGAGGAGGGGCTAGCAGCTGCATGGAACATTAAAACGGGAAGTTCTACAATAAATCCAACATGCAAACCCTGGAGGCATGCCAAATGGAGTAGGACTAAAAGTGAAGCACAGGTCTATGCAACAATGAAAAGACGGTATGAAACTGGCAGTATTACAATAATTTAGAATTTAAGTGGTAAATTGAAAAGCACACAGTGTTCAGTATTAAGCTTTTGAAAGGAGACATGTATTGTTCCAATCAGAAGGCTTAAAAATGTTTTATGATGCATAAGGAATGCTTAAGTTGTAGACTATTTATGCTAATGTATGACCTTGGATTTTAACAAAAAAGTTTGAACTGTAGTCTGGGCTCACTCTAGGGGGTTGTATTATGGAGGAGAT
Source organism: Cabassous unicinctus (assembly GCA_029593785.1). Classification (NCBI taxonomy): domain Eukaryota; kingdom Metazoa; phylum Chordata; class Mammalia; order Cingulata; family Chlamyphoridae; genus Cabassous; species Cabassous unicinctus. The sequence continues at coordinate 26,487 of JAQZBX010000004.1, forward strand.
AAAGAGAAAGGAAGAGGCTTCATGTCCTAAAGCAGTGATATCCTAACTTTTCCTAAAGAGCACCCTAACTTGAGAGGAAAGTTAGCAAACTCCTATGGAGCTTGGGGACAGAATCTAAGAAACCACCAACGTGAGATATATCTTTTAAGTGTCCTCTTTTATTTTAATAATTCATTTGATTTTTGCAATATTTGTTATTTGAAATATTTATTGTTTGATATATTTGCTATTGTTTTAGTAAAAGAAAACTGTTCTATAGTGCTCTGTAATGACTAAAATTGACACCCTGGAAAGAATAGATCCAGTTTATCCTGCAGTCTTATACAGTCCTTTATATGATGGTTCTGGAGTATAAACACTCCAATGAGAATAATGGGGCTATAAATCCTTGAGTTGCACGAGAATCCAGAAGTTGTGCTTCTGGATAATAATTAAAGTTCTAGTGCTTATTAGCCATTTAATCTTATACAATTAAGACTCAGTAAAGTGATAATACATTCCATATAAATCTTTTTGACTGTAGGAACCAGGTGAAATAATTTTAACTCTCTAAATGACTCTCTCTGTCTGAGATTTATAAAATTTTATCTTTCTCATTTTAAAGCTAAGATTCTTTGGCTTTTATGGATTCATGGAGATGTAATTTTTTTTTTTTTTTAAGATTTATTTTTTATTTACTTTCATCCATTTTACCGCCCTCCCCCCCACTGGAGATCTAATTTTAAAGACATCTTCTATGATGAGTCAAAGGAATATTCCTTAGTAGAACGAGCTTCAGAAAACTAGTCAGAAGACTTGAGTTTCATTTCCAGCTCTACCAATAAATAATTATGCAAACGTGGAACAACAACATTTTTGAGACGCAGTTTCTTACCCGCCAAAGGCAGAGATACTGTTTCCTACCTTTAGCCACTCACTGGGAACTTGTGAAGATGAAATGAAATAATGGGTGTAGAGGTGCTTTTCCAATGCCTATTCATGCAACATTACCCCGAATCCCCTGTTTTCAGAGTTTTATTATATTTGAGGCAATATTATAAAATTAATCTCTAGAATCCTTGTATTCATAAGTTGTCTTATCACCAGTTAGATATCAGAGGCCTCTTTCTCTCCAGGAAAAGAATTTTGATTGCTTATTATTTCCTCCTGCTCTTGTTTTCATCATTTCTTCTTTGAAGTTGTGTTGCTTGCCATGAAGATAGGATGTAGGATTGCAAATAAGACCAACTTCATTTTTCTCAATGTTGGAAAAATGGTAACATATAATAGGAAAAAAAAGGAGAGTCTAAACCCGCTTTATATTTGACTTTAAAATTAAATTCATACTTATATTTGAAAAAATCATATAACCTCTACATGGGGGATTCTACAAAATAATAAAGACAGATTATAATGAACTTGCTATCTATATTCCTATATAGCTATACTTAGTTCTTCATCTGTCCCTCTCTTTTGATACTACAGATAAATTTCATCATCTATTTGATTCATGCAAAGGATCTCACCAAAAGCAGAGTTATCTTCTCTAGCTTTTTTTCTCCCTGACTGAGGTAATAACTTTTTGGTTTAAAATATTATCTCTTTGCATTGATTATTTTTATTAAAATAAATGTTCTATTATGCTCAACAAATTACATAAGTAGCAGATTAAGATACTAGCAAAAATTTGAAAGCAAAGCAAGATGATCTATAGATAATTCATGATTTGGGGTAATGCATAATGTTTAATTAACTCACACATGTAAAAAGTTTATGCCCACTGTGATGGTTAGGCCAATGTGTCAGCTTGGCAGGTAATGGTGCCCAGTTGTTTTGTCAAAGCAAGCACTGGGCTAATTGTACTACAAGGGCATTTCATGGACTTTAATTATCAGTGAGTTGATTGCATAGGTGGCTGATTACATCTACAATCAATAGAGGAGATTGCTGTCAGCAATGATTGCCATCTCATCCAATCAATTGAAGGCCTTAAAGGAGAAGTGATTTCAGCATTCAGAGTGAGAATTTCCATGTCTACTTCATGCAGCCAGTGTCTCCTGGGCAACTCATTGAGGACCTTCATCTGAGTCCCTGGCTTTCAGCCTGCCCTATGGAATTTGGACTTGTGCATCCCCATGGTTTCATGAGACAATTTTATAAAATCTCATACTATTTACAGATATCTTCTGTTGGTTCTGCTTCCCTGGAGAACACTGGCTAATACAGCTTGGTACTGGAAGTGGTTTTTGAGAAACAGAATGTTAAAAATGGGATTTCTGAATTGGTTCTGGGAGTTTTGCAATTGACTCTTTACACTGATTAGATTCAAGGGCACTAATGACTCTGTTTCCAATAATCAAGAGGCCACTGACAGTCCATAGCCTGAGTTGGCAATAGAGATACACAAAATATCTTCACTGTGTATGGCTACTTCCATGCTTATAAGTGGCAAGGCTCTGGGTAAGAGTGTTTTTTTAACACCTTAACAAACTTTTGTGAAGTTAAAAGTTACAATGATGTTGGCTGGCTAGCCCTAAATATGCTTGATACAGTTATAAAAGAAAGGGATGAGCTTATGGCTTCAACTTTGCAACTTAAGTGCCACATGAATTATGTGAAAGTTTCTATGTGTGTCCTGAAAGCCACAGACTTGACATCTCTGAAAACCAGATTCAGAATCTCATTATACAAGTAGCAGAGTTATAAAAGAAATTAAAATTTCGACTTTGCAGGCTGTCTGTTGTTAAAGTGAGGGCATTGATTGGAAAGGAGTGGAATCCTGAGTATTGGGATGGAGATATATGGGTTGATGATGATGGCAGTGAGAACATGGAATCCCTAAATCCTTCTGGGCCTTTGCTAGATAAACCTGTAATGGTCTGCCCTAAGAAGTCAGCCACCTGATGTCCCCCAAGTCCTGAGGAGAGGGCCAGCCAACCTCAAGCCTGTACCACCCAACCTCCAGCATGCCCCCAAAGAGTCTTCCCCCACTTAAAGAGATTAATCCTGTCTCACCAGATCAAATTGACACTTCTAATTCTTCTCTTACCTATCCCCACTTCCCCCTTCTTTTTCAGACATATAACTAGACTAAAGTCACAACAAGCCCCCAAAGGTGAATTAAAAAGTGTGACTCATGAGAAAGCACACTATACACCAAAAGAACTGCATGAGTTTTCCAATTTATATAGACAGAAATCAGGGGGTATCTGTGGGGATGGATATTAAGGGTATGGGATAATGATGGAAGGAAAATAAAGTTGAATCAGGCTGAATTTATTGATATGGACCTACTAAGCAGAGATTCAGGATTCAATGTTGTAGCTGGAGGGGTTAGAAATGGCTCTAACAGTTTGTTCAGGTGGTTGGCTGAAACATGGACCAAAATATGACTGACACTGTCTGAGGTCAAGATGCCAGAATTACCCTGGTATACTGTAGATGAGGGGATCCTAAGGCTTAGAGAGATTGGAATGTTAGAATGGATTTACCATCCAAGACCTGCCTACCCCAACAATGTCCAGAGGACACATCTTTCACCAGGACTGTAAGGAGCAAATTAGTGAGACTAACTCCATCTTCCCTGAAGAGGTCTGTGGTTGTTATTCTCTGTTGGTCAGATATTACTGTGGGAAATGCTTTCATGAAGCTAGGATCTTTAAACACTATGAGATAATCCAATTCCAGGGCAGCAGAAGCCACGTGGCAGCACTTAATTGCCAAATAAAGTGGGCATGGCTACCACAATGAAAAGCAGACTCAAAGCAGCAATCAAAATAGTCTGAGTTGCATAGACCTATGGCACTGGCTAACAGATCATGCAGTACCTAGAAGTAAAATAGATGGGCAGCCTCCTAATTCTTACTTGATCTGAATTAGCAGAGGAGTTTTAGGTCTAGTGAACAAAACCCTAATTTGAATTACAGAAACAGAGAGTCACATCCTCCTTAATCAATTCCCAGACTTGAGACAGTTTACAGACATCTTGAATGAGGGGAAGGCCAGGTCCCCTTGGGGAAGGATCCTGTTACACTGCCAAAAATTTATATTGTTAATCTTCCTCCCAGGTTTCCCCAAAGAGATTTATGGCCTTTTACTAGGGTAACTGTGCACTGGGGAAAAGGAAATGATCAGACATTTTGAGGATTATTAGACACCGCTCAGAAGTGAAATTAATTCCAGGAGAACCGAAACATCACTGTTGTCCTCCAGTCAGAGTAGGGGCTTATGAAGGTCAGGTGATTGATGGAGTTTTAGCTTAGATACATCTCACAGTGGGTCCAGTGGATCTCCAGACACATTCTGTGGTTATTTCCCCATTCCAGAATGCATAATTGGAATAGACATACTCAGCAACTGGCAGAACCCCCACGCTGGTTCCCTGAACTGTGAAGTGAGGGCGATTATGGTACGAAAGGCCAGGTGGAAGCCACTAGAATTGCCCTTACCTAGCAAAATAGTAAATTAAAAGCAATAACCAGATTCTTGGAGGGATTGTAGAGATCACTGCTACCATCAAAGATTTGAAGGATGCAGGGGTGGTGATTCCTACCACAGCCCCATTCAACTTTCCTATATGGCCTGTACAGAAAACGAATGGATCTTGGAGGATGTCAGTGGATTATTGTAAACTTAACTAAGTGGTGACTCCAATTGCAGATGCTGTTCCAAGTGTGGTATCATTGCTTGAGTAAATCAACACATCCCCTGGTACCTGATATGCAGCTCTTGATCAGGCAAATACATTTTCTCAATCAGACCTTTTTCTCAATAGGACCACCAGAAACATTTTGCTTTCAGCTAGCAAAGCCAGCCATACACCTTCACAGTCCTATCTCAGGGGTATATCAACTCTCCAGCTCTATGTCATAATACTGTCTACAGGGAACTTGATCATCTCACCCTCCCACAAGACATACACTATTCCATTATGTCAATTATATCATGCGGATTGGACCTAGTGAGAAAGAAGTAGCAACTACTTTAGACTTACTGGTAAGGCATTTGCATGAGAGAGGATGGGACATAAATCCAACAAAAACCCAGGGGCCTTCCACCTCTGTGAAATTTCTAGGTGTCTAGTGGTATGGAGCATGTCGAGATATCCCTTCTAAAGCTATAGATAAATTGTTGCACCTGGCCCCTCCTACAACCAAAAAAGAGGCACAAGTCTTAGCCTCTTCAGAATTTGGACACCACATATTTTTCATTTTGATGTGCTACCGAGTGATCAGAAAAGCTGCTAGTTTTGAGTGGGGACCAGAATAAGAGGAGGTTCTGTGATAATTCCAGTCTGCTGTGCAAGCTGCATTGTCACTTGGGCCATATGATCCAGCAGCTCCAATGGTACTGGAAGTGTCAGTAACAAATAGAGATGTCGGCTGGAGTCTTTGGCAGTCCCTTATAGGAGAATCATGACACGAATCCTTACGATTTTGGAGCAAAGCCCTGCTATCCTCTGCAGATAACTACTCTACTTTTGATAAACAGCTTTTGACCTGCTAAAAGCAGGGTCTTGTAGAGACTGAACGCTTAGCCACAGAACGAAGTTACCATGAGACCTGAGTTGCCTATTATGAGCTGGGTATTGTCTGACCCAGAAAACCATAAAGTTGAGTATGCACAGCAGCACTCCATTATAAAGTGGAAGTGGTATATACAAGATAGGGTTTGAACAGGTCCTGAAGGCACAACTAAGTTACATGAGGAAGTGGCCCAAATGCCCATGGTCACCACTCCTGCCACATTAACTTCTCTTTCCCAGCCCACAGCTTTGCCCTCTTGGGGAGTTCCTTACAATCAGTTGACTGAGGAAGAGAAATCTTGGGCCTGGTTTACAGATGGTTCTTCATGATAGGCAGGTATCACTCAAAAGTGGACAGGAGCAGCTCTACAGACCCTTTCTGGGATGACCCTAAAGGACAGTGGTGAAGAGAAATCCTCCTAGTGGACAGAACTTCGAGCAGTGCACCTGGTTGTTTATTCTGCTTAGTAGGAGAAATGGCCAGAGATTTGATTGTACACTGATTCATGGATTGTTGCCAATAGTGTGGCTGGATGGTCAGGGACTTGGAAGGAACATGATTGGAAAATTGGTGACAAAGAGATATGGGGAAGAGGTATGTGGATAGACCTTTCTGAGTGGGCAAAAAATGTGAAAATATTTGTGTCTCATGTGAATGCACATCAGAGGGTGACTTCAGCAGAGGATGATTTTAATAATCAAGTGGATAAGAAGACCTGTTTTCTGGATAGCAGTCAGCCTGTTTCCCCAGTCAGTCCTGCCATTTCCAGTGGGCTCATGAACAAAGTGGCCATTGTGGTAGGGATGGAGGTTACATATGGGCTTAGCAACATGGACTTCCCTTCACCAAGGTCAACCTGGCTACAGCCACTGCTGAGTACCCAATCTACCAGCAGCAGAGACCCACACTCAGTCCTCAATATGGCACCATTCCCCGAGGTTATCAGCCTGCTACCTGGTGGCTGGTTGGTTGCATTGGACCACTTCCATCATGGAAAGGGCAGTGATTTCTTCTAACTGGAATAGACACATACTCCAGATATGGTTTGCTTTCCCAGCACACAATGCTTCTTCCAAAACTGCCATATGTGGACTCACCAAATGTCTTATCCACCACCACGGTATTCCACACAGCACTGCTTCTAACCAAGGAACCCCACTTTACAGCAAATTATGTGCAGGGATGGGGCCATGCTCATGAATTCACTGGTCTTACCATGTTCCCAATCATCCTTAAAAAGCTGGATTGATAGAATGGCCTTTTGAAGACTCAATTATGGCACCAACTAGGTGGAAATACCTTGCAAGTCTGGGGCAATTTTCTCCAAGAGGCTGTGTATGCTCTAAATCAGCATTGACTCCATGGTGGTGTTTTTCCAATAGCAAGAATTCACAGGTCCAGGAATCAAGGGGTGGAAATGGGAGTGGCATCACTCACTATTACCCCTAGTGATCCACTAGGAAATTTTTTTTTCCTATTCCTACAAGCTTATGTTCTGTTGGTCTACAGGTCTTAGTTCCAAAAGGAGGAGTACTTTCACTGACTGCCACCTGGCCATTTTGGGGTCCTCATTCCTGATCAACAGGCAAAGAAGGGGATTACTGTACTAGCTTGCTTGATTGATCCTGACCATCAAAGGGAAATAGGACTGCACCTACACAATGGAGGTAATGAAGAGTTTGCTTGGAATACAGGAGATCCCCTAGGGCATCTCTTAGTACTATCAGGCCCTGTGATTAAAGTCAATGAAAAATTGTAAAACCCAATCCACATAGGACTAAGAATGACCCAGAATCTTCAGGAATGAATGTTTGGGTCACTCCACCAGGCAAAGAACCATGGCCAGCTGAAGTGCTTGCTGAGGGTAATGGGAACATGGAATGGATAGTGGAAGAAGGTTGTGATAAGTATGAACTTCGACAATGTAACCAGTTACAGAATCAAAGACTATAATAGTTATGAATATTTCTTCCTTGTTTTGTTATGAGTATGTTTGTATATGCACATAAAATGAATATCTTGGTTTTCTTCCCTATCTTTTCCCCTTATCATGTAACTTCACTTGTATTAGTTTCATGTCGTAGTATTTAAGGATGTCAAATTTAAGAGTGACTATTACCCAAGGACTTGCACCTTATTCTGGAGGGATTTAGTGTGTTTATGGCTGTGTGCAGGACAGTTGAGTATTGTTAGGTAGAAATATATATATATATATTATATATATATATATATATGTTATTGTTCTTATTTAGAAATTAAGTATGGTTTAAGGTGATGTGTATGGCTGCCAAATTGACAAGGGGTGGTCTGTGATGGTTAGCCACAATATATATAGAGAAAAGAGAGATTATACAGGAAATTTCTTTGAGACTTTAAAGGCTAGAGTTATTTTCATTTACTCTGTTTTGTTTGTAATGAAATAATCTTTTTACATAAACATGGTGTCACTACTCTTAATTACTATCATTACTAAGTAATAAGGAAAGGTTACATAATGCACTTATATGGAAATTGTCTTAACCTATTTGTTACAGAGCAGAATTTAGTTTAGTGGGCATTTATTTTCACCCCCAATATGAAAAACTTTAATTACTGATGCATCAGCAAGAAATATTTGTTGACTTGATTTCATGCTCAAATAATTTTTCCTTTAAATTTCTACTTTACTTTGATCTCTAAGGTGTTATTATACTGAACCTCCAGGGCTTCTTAAAAGCACAACTGTGATGTAAGAATTAGTGTAAATTCTGTGAATGCCAATTTCTGAAGTTAAATTTTGAGTATTGGTATGATATTCTGCAATTTCTAGTACACTTTGTCCTATCTTTTCATGTAAAGCCCATGGATATTAGCCTGACTTAATATATATTACAGATATTTGCACACTAATGTTTATAGTGACATTATTCACAATTGCTAAAAGATGGATACAATCCATGTGTTAGTCAAACTGATGATGGATAAACAAAATACAATATATACACACAATGGAATACTATTCAGCTTTAAGAAGAAATCAGTTGAGGAAGCACATGACAACATGGAGGAAGTTTGAGGGCATTATGTTGAGTGAAATAAGCCAGATACAAAAGGATGAATGTTTTATGGTCTCACTGATATGAACTAAAAACGATCAGTAAACTGATGGAGTTGGGTTATGGAGGATAGGTTAGTGGGAGACGGAGTATGAGTTGAGAACGGGGAGCTCATGCTGGATGTATGTAAAGTATTTAGCAAGATTAATTTTAAATGTGTGGTAATGGGTGCAGTTGATGCTAGCACACCATAATGATTGTAACAAACACTGTTGAGTGATTGTGGCTGCAAAGAGCAGTATAGAGATGTTAATGTTAGTTGGAGGACAGCTGGATGATAATTTGGGGAATGTATAATAATGATTGTGGTGGTAGATGAGGATTGTGGTTAATAATATAAATACAGGAATGTTCTTCTACTACAAGGTGTTAAGAATATGGTGATACATGGGAAAATATAACTAATCTAACTTATAAAGTATAGTTAACAATGATAATTTAATATTTTTGTAACAAAAGCAAAGAGGGAACTCTATTAATGCTAAGGAATATTGGGTTTGGTTTTCTGAGATATGAATATGATTAAGCATTTTTTCTCTTCTTCGTTTTCTTCATTAACAAGGAGACCTTTTCTATATCATTTAACTAATCTGTTTTCACCTGTGTATCTTTCTGAACACGTGAGGAAAAATTGAGTTTGTTTTTGGGATTATATGAGAACTTTTTTGGAGTAATGCTGCCATAACTTGTTGATCTGCCTTTTGTCCATTTTATTTTTTGAATTTAAAAATAAAATTTGAATTGAAAAAACGGAATTTGTGGACATAACTTTAAAACTACTGAACTCACTTTTAGCTCTTTTTAATTTTTTTTCTTTTTTTTTTTTGATACTTAAAAAAATCTTTTTAAGATACTTTAGATTACATAAATGTTACATAAAAAATATGAGGGATTTTCATATGCCCCAATCCCTACCCCTCCCACACTTTCTCACATTAACAACATCCTTCATTAGTGTGATACATTTGTTAAAATTGATGAATACATATTGAAGCATTGCTGCTAACCATGGATCATAGTTTACATTATAGTCTACACTCTGTCCTACACAATTTTGTAAGTTATGTCAAAATATATAATGGCCTGTTATTAGGGAAATGCAAATCAAAACTACAATGAGATATCATCTTACACCTAGACTGGCTGCTATTAAAAAAACAGAGGACTACAAATGTTGGAGAGGATGTGGAGGAATGTGAACCCTTATCCACTGCTAGTGCAGCCATTGTGGAGGACAGTTTGGGTTCCTCAGGAAGCTAACTATAGAACTGCCATTTAATCCAGCAATCCCACTGCTGGGTATATATCTAGAAGAACTGAAAGCAGGAACACGGACAGATATATGCACACCAAGGTTCATAGCGGTATTATTCACTTTTAGCTCTTAAGCTCCTTGGATGTCGTATAGGTCTTGGAGAAGCAACCATTTTGAGAATGCATTTTAATTTCCAAAATTACTGAGATTGAGTTCCAGCAAAAATGTCCTATTATTTGCAAACTTTTCTCCCATACTATTCACATGTCAGCTATGCTTTTCTGTACATTTGTAAGGCATGGTGAGCTTTTCCTTTCTTTATTGTATTTTCTTCAGGATTAACTTGACCCAAGTAATTCCAATAAAGTAATGTTCCAATTTCAAGTGACTCACTTGGCAGGGGAGACAAGTTCACCTGCCAATGAGAATTGGGAGGGAGTGAAGTTTCAGGGAATGGATGAAATTTGGAGCAAGAGTTATTTTATAATTTTTCTAGCTATAGCAATACATATTAAATTTTTCATTCTAAAAAGCCTTGAATGTACATAAATTAATTCCTAAATATGAGTACAAATACTAGTTTCATCAGCTTAGGTAAATTTATACTTATTAAAATATTTTATAAATATATTCAACTGGGTAAAAATAAAGCATATTACCTGAGTGAGGAATTTTCTAGTTTAATGACTCTAAACCTTATTTTCACATTACTATTTTTTGTCCCTCAGAGTTCAAAGTATGTGACATTACAAAAATTAATGCACATTTTTTTTTCCTCAGAGCAGAACTTAATGTATCTAGAATGCAAAATAGTTTGAGTTCAACACTAAATGTGAGAATTCAGGAGCTCCTATTCAGTTTTGGGATGTTTGATTCACCTATATTCATTCAGTCATTCATTCATTAATTCAAAAATATTTGATAAGTACCTAATCTGGGTAGGGCTGTGTGTGGAACACTAGGGATACAGTTTCTTCCTTCAAAGAACTGTGTTCATGATGGGAAAAGGCATAAGAAGGAGGACCTCGATCTGCTTGGGTGAATAAGAAATGGGTTGGTCAGGGAACTGGCACTTCAGGCAGAGGGAAGAAAATGTACAAAGTTGTAGAGAAGGAAGAGAAGAAACTCAAGTAGAAGTTTTCCATGGAGACTGTTGGGACATGCAGCTGAAAACCCAGTTAAATATCAGGTCATGGTAAGTATCCGAATCTAAAAGTAGAAGTAAATTTTTTGTTTTGGTGATGCTCATTTTAAAATGCAAAAAAAAAGGGCAAATTAGCTTACTTTTTTCTTTGAAGTCTAGAGTTACTATTCTATGAAGAAGGGCTGGTCCAAAGCCTGTCAGCATATTATATTAATGTAGAGACACAGTTGTTGACATTCACTTTAGATAAATGAGTTTCATTCTGCATAGCCACCCTCTTTCTTGGACACTACAATGCACTTATTCTTTCATTTGCACCTGCCTGTCATTATTTGTATTAATTTCCAGTGGCCACTATAATAAATTATAACAAATTGGTAGCTTAAAACAACAGAAATTTATTCTCTCACAATTTTGAGGCCAGAATTCTAAAATCAAGGTGTTGGCTGAGCTTCACTCCCTATGAAGGCTTTAAGAGAGAATCTGTCCCATGCCTCTTCTACCTTTTTTTAGTCTTTCTCATCATTCTCTGGGTGTAGCTGCAGTTTTCTGTGTTCCATCTTCACATTGCCTTCTCTTCTGTGCATGTGTCAAATCACCCTCTACTTCTCTTTTAAGGATATATGTGATTACATTTATGGCTACCCAGATTATGCAGGATAAACGCTTCAAAAACCCTTAACTTCATCACATCTTTTGTCATATGATATTCAATATGATGATATATAAGATAATATTCACAGGTCCTGGTGATTAAGATAACTTTGGAGACACAAATCAGTCCTCTATATCATTTCTCTAATGTCCTCAGCTTTAATTCATCTATACATTCACCAATTATTTATCCAGTGTTTACAAAATGCTTTCTGCTTTGTGGAGAATAAGAGACTTAGAGTCAAAGCTGGGAGTCTTTTTAAGATCAGGCAATAGATTATGTTAGTTTGGATTATGGTGGTAGACATGGAAGTAGTGAGGATTAATTGGATTCTGTATATGTTTTTATTTTTATGGTAGAAAAGGAGATATCAAGGCTGGAGATATAGATTTGGGAGTTGTGGGTATATGGAGGATAGTTCAAACCATAACTTTGCATTCAAATACCTAAGGAGTAAATTTAGATAGCAAAATGAAGAGATCCAGGACTGGGAAGTTTGTATTTGCTCTTGACCAAATTCAGTTATTTAGGTGGAATCTAAAGGTAGGATTTCTTTCTTTAAGAATTTTAGAGCACTCAGAGTACCTAGAGCAAGAAGAAGTAATAATGATGTTTTAGTGAGAAGCATTAAATCAGGAATGTTAGAGGTCTTCAGCCTCTTCAATTCTTCTATAAGACAATGTGTTACATTGTCTCTTGTCAACTTGGCATCACATCAACACTTTCGATGGTTGCATAGAACTACATTTCCTGGATTCTATTTCCCTGAATTTCATTTCCTGACAATGAGAGACACTCACTTGTGGTATAATAGAAGGAGAGGCCATTATGATCTGGAGGCACTTAGTGCAGATTCTTGGAAGTACAATGGACTTGAAGTTGCAGCACTTCCAGTGGATCTCTGATAATCAACTGCTTCAGGGTGTAGGCAGCTGGACTTGAAGACTACAACATCATAAGAGTCACTTGCCTTAGTTCTACAGGCTGAGATAGTTGGTGGAAGATCTCAGCAGGTCCCTGAGATTTACAGCAGCTTCCTGATCAGTTTTTGAAAACTGTCCACTATGTCATTGGTAATGGCTTTCCTCACCTTTGCTCCCTCAACACTTTCAATACTTTCCTAAGTCTCTAATTCCACATATTAAAACCCTTCATATATGGAAAACAATTTCTGGATCAAACACTAACTGACACAGATAAGGATAAACTCTTTATTCTGTGCCTCTTTAAAAACAAATGAAATCATACAAGTCCGTCTTGAAACTTGTAATGCTTATGATGTTTGGCATGGTGGAAAGTAAGTTAAATGTCTTGGAGAAAGTTAAGTATACTCTCTCTGTTTGCATAGCAAATTCTCCACGATAAGGCAAGTTGAGATTGTAGTGATGGTAGGGAGCACTTCTTTGTATCTCCTCCCCTTAACTGCCCCCTCCCTTCCACCATAATAAGAAAGGCTTGAAAATCCTATCTAACCATGGAGGGATATTTAATAAGTGCATTAAATAGTGATGAGTTATACAGTAATATGAAACAACAGAGACTTAAAAGTATTTAAAGGCACTAGGAAATAGTGAGGAAGACTAAATCAACTTTATGTGGCACATGGGTGTATTAGTTTTCTATGGCTGCCATAATAAATTATCACGGACATAGTGGCTTCAAAAACACAAATTTATTATCTTATAGTCCGTAGAGCAGAAGTCCACCATGCTCTCACCAGGCTAAAATCATGGTGGCAGCAGGTCTTTGTTCCTTTCTGGAGACTCGAGAGAAGAATCAGTTTCCTTGCTCATTCAGGTCGTTGGCATAATTCAGTTCCTTGTGATTGCAAGACTGAGGTCCTCATTTTCTTGCTGGCTGTCGGGGAGGGCCAATCCCAGCTCCTAGAGGCCACCTAGATTCCTTGGTTTACATCCCCTATATTAGTCTCCGAGGGCTGCCTTAACAATGTACAACAAAGTGGGTGGCTAAGTAGCAGAAGTTTATTCTCTTAGAGTTCTGAAGGTGAGAACTCTGAAATCAAGGTGTCAACAGTTTCTTTCCAAAGGCTCTAGGGAGGAATTTGTCCTTGCCTCTTCCTAGTTTTTCCCTTGGTTGCCATCATCTTTGGCGTTCTGTAGCTCATAGCTGTGTCACTCTAATCTCTGCTTCCATTGTCATATGGCTTTCTTCTCTCTGAGTACATCTGTTCCTGTCTCCAAATCTCTCTCTCCTTTTAAGGGCAGCAGTCATTGGATTGAGGACCCACCCTAATCCCGTATGACCTCATATTAACTTGGGTACTTCTGTAAAGACCTATTACCAAATAAGGTCACATTCACAAATACCAGGGGTTAGTATTTCAACATATCTTTGGTCTGACACAACTCAACCCATGACAGCCCCTTCCCCCATCTTTAAAGCCACCAGTGATGAGGTGAGGCCTTTTCATGCTTCAAGCCTCTCCTCTCCTCCTTCTTCTTCCATCTCACATGTCGAATCAGGCCAGGAAAGAACCTTTACTTTTAAGGACTCATGTGATTTGAGTAGGCCTACCGAATAATCCAGGATAATCTCATCATATCTCTCAGGGTTTGTACCCTTAATTACAAATGCAAAGTCTTTTTTGCTTGTAAGAGTCACAGATTCTGGGAGTTAGGACATGGATATTTTTGGAAGAGTATTATTCTGCCTACAACAATAAGGTACTCTGGAATAACTTAGCACAAGGGATATGTTGTGTAAATTTGTTGTAATTATTGTGATGAGGATAGAATGGAAGACATCTGAGGGTATCATAAGAGAAAAATGTTTATGGGGATAAAGAGGGTTGATGGGGCTGAACACTTAGAGCTGTACATTTTGTCTGTGAAAAGGTGTGGTTACTGTCATAATACTAATGTCCATGGCTTTTGGATCAAGTTGTTCTTCTAGTTTCAAGTTCATATGTTATGGATTTGCCATCACATTTGTGTTGAACCGATAAGAAGTTGCAAAGTTGATTCATAATGTCATTTGGAACTTTTCTCAGTCATAATATCACTGAAATAAGGCTTCTAATTGCAGTTATGCAAGGAAAAAAAATCTGGTATGAAATATTGCAAAAATTTTAATTTTTCTTATCTGTTTTTGTGTCTTCTAAATTTTTATAATGAGTATTTATTTTTTCTATACTGGGAAAAGTATTACATGTTTTTTAATAATCTGATTATTTTTGAAGATCTGTTTTAACAGAGAAATAAAATAATTTGCCAGAAACATTTTTGAAAATGGATATGTGTAAGGCATATGACAATATTTCCAGTTTCACTCCTCAATATTTAGAACACACATACATACACACACACACACAGTTTCCATCATTATTGGTATCCTGTTCTAGAAAAATAATCTATAAGAAGGATTAAATTTACCTTAAGCCTTATCACTTGCTCAGAATGAGCAAAATCTGAAAGAGTAAGTCTTTGCAAAAAAAAAAATAGGTAAATTAACTCATCCACCCATCTTATTCTTGTGCCAAATTCTCCTTAGCAGTAAGTACTGAATTAGAATCTGGTGTCCTACTATGAACAGAGTTTATTTCTATAGACATTAAATTATCATTCATCAGAACTACTCTAAATTAATTTCTTACTGAGATCTTTATTAAAACATGGACTTTTTTGAGGCTTATTCTGACATATTAGTTTATAAAGTTCATTTCCCATACACAAGTAAATGATCAGAGTAGATATATGATCTGGTCTCTTGCTGCATTCTGAACCCCACCTATGTCTTATCTCTGAACATAGCTCAGCAGTCTCAAACATGTCTGGAAGATTTGCTTGCCGTATTTGGGCTAGTTTAGGACAGGGACTTGTTTCCATCACTGCCATGAAATATTGTTTATCAGGCACTCAACCAGACCATTTGGGAACAATGTGGGACTCAAAGAGACTCAGGATTGAAGGCAAGTCTTTCATTTACATAGGAATGACCTTGATCAGGGTAACACCTCTGAGTCTCAGGTTCTTCACTTAAAATTGATGTTGAAAATGCTTCTTTGTAGAATTGTTGAGATTATTGGAAACTAGATACACAAAGAATGTAATAGTGTTTGGCACATTTATGTACCCCATAAATCCTTGGTATTATCTTTTTGCTGTTATTGTAACAGATTATAGGCGGCAGATATAATGCTCTGTGATGAGGGAGCTTTCTGAAAAGTTACCTTTCTGCTCACACATTTGGAACTGCTAAGGGAGAGGGACGTAAGGCAAGTAAGAAGGTAAAGATATAATGGTCTAGCTATTTCTCATTAGTACAGAACTGCTTACTGGTAGGACAAAGAGCTGCTAGTCTAGAAATAAAAGATTTGGAAGTGTGGCAATAAACATATGCAAAATTGTCACTTACATTATGGCCACATCCACAATTAGAGCTCCATTCCAGACCTCTCTTGAGCTTTCTTTTGTATTCAACTGCCAACTCAGTATCTTCACTTGGATGAGTTATACGTAATGCAAACCTAACAAACTAGATTAATGCACTTTCCCTCAAAAATCTTTCTTCCTGCATTCTCGATCTTGGTATTTTGTGACAGCATCCACTCAGTGGCTCACTCCAGAAACAAAGGAGTCATTCTTAATATCGTCATACTTACCTTTCCCCTTTCAATCAGCCATTATATTCAGAGGCAACTACCTACTAATGGAATATGTCCACTTCTCCCCAACTTCTCTATCATCACTGTATTCTAATTCACCAACATCTTTTACCTGAGCTACTGCCATGCCACCATAAGAATAGAACTGGTTCTTCTTGTCTCCCTCCAAACCACTTATTAAATACCACTGCAAGAGTGTTTTTTCTCTTTAATCCAAAAGTTGTTTGGAATGTGCTCTACCATTTACAAGTCTTTCATGGTTTCCAATGTTTTCATGATAAAATCCAAAATCCTCAACACAGCCTAAAAGGACCCACATATTAGATCTACTTCTCCAGCCTAATTGTGAACCAGTCCTCCAACCTTTATTAAACCCCAGAGCATTTACACACTTGGCTTCCTATGCCTGAAATGTCCTTCACCTTCCTACTTGCCTGGCTATTCCACACTCATCTTTCAGAAGTCAGCACGAATGTTTCACACTATCTAAAACCTTCTTTGACCCTGAAGACTGAAATAGGCTTCCCCATTATGTACTGTTATAATAACACATTTATAGCATTTATAATATTTTCATAGCATTTATCACACTTATAATATTTCTTTACTTTATTTGAAATATTCACCTGCTTAACTGTATACTTCTTGACAGTTGTCACAATTTCTGTCCTTGGTCTCCAGACAATACATTGTCTATTGACAGTTAGCTTTCAAGAACATTTGATGAATGCATAAATACATTGAACAATGGTAAAGAATTATTTTTTGCAACTTAGGATGCAAATGGGCCTCAGGGATAATTCTAGCACGGAAGGAAACTCTTAAATACTACTTTGGTTAGTGTATTTAACCTTGAGGATTTCTTCTCTTAACGTGCTTTATTGAATGTATAATCAGAGGGAGTTAATCAATATGATACTTATAGGACATTGGATTTGTCACTGGATATAAAAGTTAAAGTTTCACAGCATTTAGCTTCACCTAATGGGTAATTCTAGGAAAAATGGCTTAAGCTAAGGTAGGGGCTATGTTATGCCCTCATAAGAAATTCAGAAGTTGGCAGCCGGTGTTTCAAGAGCTGATTATCTTGGATTTCTTCTTTCAGTCTTCTCAAGACGGCTGCTGGAGTTGGAGTCCAAAGGTCTGTATTTCTGGAAGGAAGAAGAGAAAAGTGCCAAGAGCGAAAAGGATTCTTGTGGTAATAGATGAGTCTGTCTCTCGTTAAAGGTGCTTTCCCAGAAACCTCTTCCAACAAACTCACTTATATCTCATTGTCCAAAAATATCATCACATGGCTACCTTTATCTTCAAAGGATTCTGAGAAATGCTTTTTAGGTGGGAACTTTGCCAACCTCAACAAAATCAGCATTCTATTAAATAAAGAAATAGGGAAGGATGTTTCCTGGAGACGCTACTGGAAAACTCTGCCTAATTTTTCAACTCTGAGCTTCAGTTGCTTTATCTGAAAACAAAGATACAAATATTGACTTTCAAGATTTTTTTGAGTATATGCTAAGTTAAAGTACATAAAAGGTGCAGCATTGGATTTTCTGAACATGTTGGATATAAAATCAAAACCTCATTATGTAAATAATGTGAAATAAGGTAATTTCCAAAGAAAATCATTACCAATTGGCAGATGCTTATGAATTTGCATAGAACTCAAGTCCATTGGCACAGACTGTCCAAAAGTGGAATGCTCTATACTAGAAAAATGGAATCTGGACATCTTAAGACCAGGAAATTGTTTTGACTTTTGTGTTCTGAAGAGAGAAGTATAGATAGATGTCTATCCAAGTCAGCAATATTGCGAGTAATTAGAGAATGGTCAACCTCAGATTTTTGAAATTCTGAGGGAATAAATGATGTGAAGTCATAGAAGAAGGAGTTCATTTGAATTAAATTTGATTTATAACTTGATACACTAAATATATATTATTTATTCTCTATTAGCTAAATGCACAGTAGAAAATGGTTCTTTCCTTACCCTTATTAAAGAACCAAATGTCTTTCTATACACTACAGTTGATTAGAAAATAGTAATTAGCAACATGGATTATTTTGTATGAGCATGTATGTGAAGTATATTCTGTGACAGTTCCAGAAAGAAAGGGTGTACTTCCATCTTCAGGTAATGAGAATCTATAAACTTCTTCAGACTAAGAAAGGTAAGAATTCTTTTTTTCTTTCTTTTATGATTATTTCAAGACCAGAAATCTTGGAATCATCTGTTTTAGAGTTGGAAAGCCTAAGAAGTGGAAGAATAATGTATTGCTGCTTGTCCTTGGACCTTCAAGGTGAAATAAGCCCTTAGGCTGTATTTATGCCATTTTTAATTAAAATGTTCCATGACTTCAATGTTATGCCAAAGTTTTGTGGAGATTTGATTTTCTCATAAAATTGGGATTACGCTTTCTATTTCTCTGTGTTTTTTCTCAGTCATACAATAGAGTGTGTTTCATATTCATTCATTTTCCTCATTGTATCCCACCTCTCCTTTCCCTTATGGTTAAGCTTTCTTAACACTTTTCAGTTTAATTTTTCTTCTTTATTTCTTCCCTGCTAAATTACTGGAAGAGAACGATATTGAAATTTTTGGCAGGGAGAGGTAAAATAATTTTTAAGTTTTTGTTTTTCAAATAGAGTCTATATTACAAGTTAGAGAAATATACCCATGAAATGATTAACTTTATTATATTCTCTAACAGACTATTTATATTTTAGGTAGTTACCAAAGTAAAATTTATCATTTCTGATAAATGGCTGCATTCCTCTTCCATAAGCCTGGCTATGCCATTTAATTCAAACCAAGTGACCAGCCCCTAGTTCACAACTTTGCCCCTAACTAAAGAATATCCCAGGGCGTACCCTTAGGGGGTCCCTGCATGGCTTAAAGAAACTGCATATGGCTTACCAGAAATTAAAGCTTCTGAGGAAGAGAAGAAGAAAAGAACAGCTTTGTTAAGCTCTTTTATGAAGCACCTTCCTACCTATACAGTACCACATTGTCACTATCAAAAGAAGTCAAAGAAGGAAACAACATGATAGAATAATAGAACTGGAAATAATTATTAGAAATGGAAACACAGACCCCATTCCATTCCATGCACTCTGCCTAAACAATTTAGCTATGGTTCTAAGAAAGTATATGTTTCCTGGGGTTGTTGCAAAAGTTTCCATTCTTGAGATATTATGATTCTTTAGAGGGACAGAGGCCTAGGAGCTAAATTGATAAAAAAAAAGAAAGTGTCATTAAAGAAGAGTGATATTTCTTAGTTGAAAGAAGAGTAATTTAAAACAAACAAACAAACAAAAAACCAGGAGGCTCTTTAGATTGCTTTTGTGAGATGTGGGTAAGGGACAAGGTATCTTAACAAGCTCTTGGGTGGGGTAAAAGTTGTATATTTTTGTGTATTGAAGAGAAAGTAAAAGTCCCTTGGCTCTTATGGATCATGTTTTTCTTTAGTTAAGCTGAATCAAGTGAGCAAATAATTAAGGATTACTGCACATTTTTTACAGTCAAAAGCATCCAGTAGCCATGGGCACAAGGTTAACTGGGAGATAAGTATTACTCATTCAATGTGTGTTTGTGTGTGTGTGTACATTTCCTGCATACCTGGCACTGTTCATGGTGCCAGAGTGGCTGAGATGAAAAAAAAAACAACAACAAGCAAAATTAATGCAGAAGAGAGAGACTTGAAGTTAGTAATTACAAATAATTTTTCACTACATTCATAAGAAAAGCCATGAAGGAAACATGCAGAGAACTTTGAAATTACATAGTGGGTACCTTACTTAGCCAGCAGTGGAGAAAGCAGATTTCGACCTTTAGAGACATATTTTCCCTATGATCTGGAGTGTTTGTGTGTAGAGAAGGAGGGTGGGTGGGGAGGGAGGGATAGGCAGACAAGTGGCCCAGAGCCAAGGGAAGAAACAGCATTGTTCACAATGGGCATTCTCAGCAGAGCCAAATACAGTGACATCAGCGTCTACACATTTTCCATGATTTCTAAAAATATAATTAACTCATTAGTAGAGAAACAGGACAACATGCAACTTTAAAAAAAATTAATGGGTGGCTGGTGCACTTACCCATGAGATTGGGCAATGCCATTACATTTAGATGATGTCCTCTCATATTTCCCATGCTCATACTTCTGAGAAGATTCCATCCTAATGGAAGGCCACATCTTCTGCCTCAACCCCAACCATTTATTTTCTGCCTTTCTTCATCATTATTATTCATCAGAAAGTTTACAACTGTGAAATGTCCTAGTTTTTATTTTTAGTTTTTCTTTGCAAAATCCACAGATAAAAAGAACATACAATTCTCCTTGATGATCATCTCCCTTTCAATTACAGCAATAATTTTCCTAGAATGATGGAGCTATTGATTGCAGAACTACAATCTGAGTGCCAAAAATGCTTAATAATATCTTGTCATTCACAATCTGTTTAATGGTAAACAGAGGATTTATAGTCTGTCAAATTTAATGACCAGAAGAACCAATAAAATATGACAGGAATGATTTCCCACTCTTTAGGAATGGAATGATTCCATCTGCACAAAAGATAATGGGTTGGAAAATCCCTGCACTTGTAAAAAAGAATAAAAACACAATTATATATTTCTACTCAAGAAATAAAATGTGCATGATGATCATGTGAAGAATGAAAAGTTATGATTTGGGAAATCATTTATTACACAGTGCCTTGCTTTTATAGGTTAAGATTTCTCAAAACTGGCATTTATGCTTCTGATTGGAATTGGAAATCTATTTAACACATTTTGGCTCACAGTGCAGTTGAATATATTCCCACTAACGAGCGCACTACTTCTAGCTCAGACTGAATCCCATCAAGTTAGGTTCCATGGGCAGGAAAAATGGAGCTAAGGGAACCCAAGGATAGTAACAAAAGGGAAACCCTTCCTTCACTTGACATCATCACCTGGCCCACCAACCCCCACTTCATCCCAACAATATTAATACTGCCACTCTAACCCCAGCATAGTCCTCAGTCCATATCCTCTACCTAGAATACCAAGCAATGCTTCTCAAAGTGTGCCTCCTGGGTGACAAGAAAAATCTCTATCCTTTAGAAATGATGATTCTGTGATCATGTCAGGCTACAGTTTTGTTTTGTTTTGATTTTTTTTCTCTTCTTTATTTTTAAAGGCGCTTTAGATTATAAAAATGTTAAATTGAAAATATAAGGGATTCCCATATACCCCACCCCCTCTTCCCTCCCACACTTTCCCCCATTAACAACATCTTTCATTAGTGTGGTACATTTGTTTAATTGATGAACACATGCTGAAGCTTTGCTACTAAGCATAGTCTATAGTTTACATTATATTTTACACTTTGCACCACACAATTTTCTAGGTTTTGACAAAATGCGTAATGGCTGATATCCACCATTGCAATATCATGCAAAATGATTTCAGTGTCTCAAAAATGCCCCATGTTACACCAATTCTTCCCTTTGTTTTTGTTTTGTTTTTCAATGTCTCCTGGTGAATCTAGTGGAGATGATATAATGCTATGTGTAGCTCTGCCTGTTCTGTGTACTTAACCACTAGTCAACTGCTCCTGGCTTATTCTCTGGCTCTGTCAAATGTGAGCTTGCGGGTTATCGTGGCACCTATTGTACTGGTCATTGTGAAGATAAAGGAGATAATCTTACAAAGCCTTAAGACAGTACCTGACATTTACAGGTGCTCCTTAAGAGTTATCTAGTATTGTTATTGCCGTTTTTGTTTTTGGTGGTGCTGTTTTTGTTGTAACATCTGCTATTATTAGCCACATCCTCAAATTAGTTTAAGATATAAAGGGAAAAATATTGTAATGGATTGGTCAAGTAACACACAATCTCAAAGTACACTCAGGTGCCATTGAGGAAGTAC
Source organism: Cabassous unicinctus (assembly GCA_029593785.1). NCBI lineage: Eukaryota > Metazoa > Chordata > Mammalia > Cingulata > Chlamyphoridae > Cabassous > Cabassous unicinctus. Next base: position 48,672 of record JAQZBX010000004.1, read on the forward strand.
TGGAGTCAGGACCTGGAAATCCATAAAAAGAAGCACTGTCTCAGTCTTTCTTGGAAACCACATAGCCTCTTATCTTTATTTCTCTCTGTATGTCTGCTTCATGTTGCTCTCTCTCTTTGCTGACTGTCTTTACTTCCTGCAAAGAACACATCTCTTGCATTTACATGAACTCTCCCACTTGTAGAAGATTAATTCTTTTCTGTCCCATCTTCATATTCCTGGAAGAACGGATGCTGATTGATCATCTTGGGTCAGTTGATTATATACCTTTAGTTCAACTGGCTTTGGACCGGTGTGGAGGATCGGAAACATTGCTAGCACCTAGGACCCAACTGCATGTGTGTGGGAAGTTCTAAAATAAGGAAAGGTGTGGCCTGGGAAGCTACCCTTAAGGGTATCCACCATGGGGTGGGGGAGGTCTCAATGTTACTGAAATACGGTATAACTCAATATTTTCATAAAATATATTTTGAGTTCCATTCAAAGAAATTTCTGGGATATTGCCCATTTATTATTTGGACTTTGTCTGGACTTCTGAAAGTTAATGTTGGATGTTTTATCATTATTGGTTGAAATATAAGCCAAGCAGTCCTTAGGGGATTTCATGAAGGAAACAAATTTACCATCAGTGGTCTGTCTCCCATTTCTTAACTTTTTGCATCTACTTTTTCTGATACATACTGTTCTCATGTTTAACTATTACAAAAAAAAAGGGGGTAGCATTTGGCTTGTGTCTTAAAGTATTATTATCTCTAGTAGTTTACTTTTTAAATACCATAGACTAGATAGTGCAAATCTTAACAAAAAAAAGAATGAATCAGCAATAATGGCACATTCAGACTACTGTGGGAAAACTGTTTTTGAGTACTGGGTCTTTTTAGAACCCCTTAAATTATGCTAAAGGGATCAACTAGCTACTGAATACTCTACTATGTCTCTGGTTAGTTCTGCCTATTAGCTTAATTTAGTTCATTTACAGAGTACAGACAGTTTATGGTTGAACCCAATCATTTGGTCATAACAGTGACTGAATGTCACATCCTCACTTTAGCTTGAACGTTTGCCATATCCCTGACCAGCATTTGAACTTACAATTTTGACAAGGAATCAAACTGCTACAGTCATAGAACAAGGACCTATCAACTGTGTTGAGATTGATCTCTCCATCTTCCCTCCAGAGCAACAATTCTCAGGAAATGAATGAACTAGATAAATTGATCTTTTACCTACTCATATAATTTTAAGCATCTATTTGTCTTAAAAAGTTTTTATGTTTTAAATATCTTGTATGATGTTCCTATTCGTAAACATAAAGGACAAAATATGTGTTGACATAGAAAAGGCTATTATTTTCATTTCACTTGTTTTACTTTTATTTTACTCTCATCACCACTATGATTTAGGTTACAACTGTTCACTTGAACCTCATGAAATTGCTGATGCTTGACCATTTTGAACTTACAAAAAAAGCAATTTCATATGGTTCACCTAAATACTTATATGACATACTTTGGGAAGAAAGTGTACTTAAAACTATTCAGCAAGGTATTTATATTATAATATTAAATTATAAAAATGTGTATTATTGAGTCTGTAGTGAAAACCCAAGAATGTTTTTAGAATTATGACTATAATTTGAAAATTGATTGGAAGGAATTACAAAAATCAATCAGTAGATGACTTTGAATGATAAGTAGGACTTTGGGATATTTTATTCACTGTTCTGATTTTACACGATAGCTATGTATTATATTTATTTGATAACATTCATAGTTTTGGGTTATTTAAGTAGCACATGTTGTTTTTAGAAAATTTGGAAGATAGGAAAAATGAAAAAGAAGAAAGCTAATATACAGAGATTTTTTGTTGACTCTTTTCTTCTCTATTTTTGTCATTCAAAAGAATATTGTTAATATATCTTAATATCCATGTTTTTCTTACTGGTGATATTAAGCATTTTTACACATATTTATTGGTCATTTGGATGCTTTTAACCCCATTATATCTGGAGCCTGGGTTCACTGCTTGTTTCAAGAACAACCTGGATGTTACAAAAAAGAGAGGACCTTTGCTCTGCTGATCACCCTAGTTTAGCTCCAGGGACATTAACAAAAGCAAGAATTGATATGAAAGATACTTAAGTATGAAGTCCATACTTTGACAATAGAGCAAGTAAAAAGTGGGAGGCAAGGAAGAAAACCCAACTGCAGAAATGCAAGATAGAGAAGTGCTAGAAGTACTTGAAGATGGTGGTCATAAGAGATATCAGGTTAACGATGGTCAGAAGACAGAGCTTGATTTGTTACATGCATTTATTAGATCTTTTAAAGAATACTCTTCTCAGTTCATTTTAGGGTGATCTTAATCATTCCATTGATTTTTATACTAGGCCAAATCAAGAGAACAACATAAACTTACTATATGTTTATGAATATAGTAAGTTGGGTACATATCCTATAAAAACAGGAGTCCATTTCCTCCTCTTGGCTCAGTCTGGCCAGACCTTCCTTTAAATTCACCAAACTTAAGGGAAATAAATCAGGGAACATTTTTTTCTTTCTATTTGTGCTTTTTTTCTACCACACCTCCCCCATCCTCCACAAGTAAGAGGATCTTGGAGATGAAGTGAAATTTAGGTTGCTTTTGCATACACTCCTTTAAGACTCAATGCCATGTGAATGAACTTAGGCATGTCAAAATCCTTGGCAAAAGACACTTCTAATAAAATTCATAAAGGAGTAAATTCTGTAAAATAGCTAGTGTTGACCTAGAATTATTGCTTAGGAAATTCTGATGACGTCACCATGTTATTTTGTGGTCAGTAAACTTAATATACTGGAGAAGAGAGCCTCAATAAAACCCAGACTCATGTTACAACAACTTTCCCCCAAATTAGTTATTTTCCTCTTTTCCCCTTTGTTTAAAAATAACTTTCTTCTTGTAGTGATGACTCGCAAATAACTGTGAGCTTACATTTTAGAAAGCCCATTTTAGGTGAAAATTCTTAGAATTTAATCCCAGACAATTTCAAATTAGAGCAACATAATAAAGTGAATAGCACATTGCTCTTCATTTATTGAAGCCCTCTCTTAACTGTTTTCTTCTTATTTCCCTCCACATTTGCTTGGCAATTTTATAATAACATGAGTCAAATTGTCCAAGCTGGTAATACATGTACATTTAGGAATACATTATAAATGGGGAAAAGTTGAATGTTCATTATTTAACCTTGTGGATTTAAATCAAATTTGGTTTCCAAGTATGGTCTTTAATTAAATTATCCTTTAATTAATTTTAGGAACTTAAAGAAAAGTTTACAGCTATTCACAATATGCAGATTACCACAGTCTTGTAGAAAATGCATCCTTCTCTCCCTCCCTCCTTTTCCCTTGCCTTCCAAGAAAACAATTCAGTTTTATTCCACAGGAGCAGTTGACTATATTTGGAATAGCCACTCCTAGTAAATAACGATAACTTAAATGTCATCTTTTCATTGACTTTCCTACTCTTTTAATTAGGAAAGAAATTGTTCTTTAATCTTTTTTTGTGAACCACCCTTCAATGCAATCAGTTTTGGTTTACATAAAATAGTTTAGAAAGTCCATTTTTTTTTGTGAGATGAAGAGAAGCTTAGCAAGCACTGTCATCAGACATCTATTCACAAAACATGCAAGCCAGAAATTTATTTTCCTCTATTGATTCTTTATAGAAGGCTAACTAGCAAAGACAGGTAGAGCAACGAGAGATATCATTAGCTTTTCTGAGATATCATACTTCCTTGACTGAGTACGTGTACCGCCTCCCCCCACCCCCGCAAAGAATGCTTATTCCTTTTAAAGCTTAAATGACAGCAATTTGAGTAAAAGGAACAGCAGGCCTAGGTTAGTGAGTTGGGAAGTAAATAATAGAAAAACTAATAGCCAGACATGGAAAGTTTTAAAATAAAATAAAGCTTCATTAATTAAAAAAGTAGAAGTTTGTTATTATTTCAAGAGACACCGACATCTTTATATTATCCTTGAATAGAAGGAGTAACTAATATACAAAAGGATATTTACCTTCTTAAGAGTAAAAGTCCTTTTATACTAAAAATATGTTTTATGAGTAAAGAGTGGATGGCACTTGTTTAATCTGATGCTATGACATTTGAAATACAAATCATTCTTCATCAACAGAATTTTTATTAGGTAGTTCTAGTTCTAAATACGTAATTTAATGAAAAGATATATAAAATAGTCTATTATCTCAATTTAATTTATTTTTAAAATTGCCAATTGAGTGAATACTATTGCATTATAATTTGTGATATGATCTTACTGAATTTATTCAGGTATATAAATTCTAGAATTAATTTATTTAAGTCCATGCTTCTCACTATTTTTTCTTTGCCACCCACCTAAGAAATTTTTTAGACATTTTTTCCAATCATCTCCAGACCATGAAATTTTAATACCATGTTATATATCCTTGTTTTATACATAAAAAGAATAAGATTGTTTTACCCACCAGACTCAAGTTTTATATCCACTTAGACTGCATGATGAAAGTGTCATTTTGCTGAATTCAAAATCTCTGAGTTGGTGAATTACCTTTTGTAGACTGTCCAATTTTTTTTTTCCAGCTTCCTTTTCCAAGGATTTAAGGCACACTGACACAATAAGGCTAAGTATTGTGAGCAGTTATCTAAGAACACAGTGCTGATGGTGTGTATCTTTAAATTCACAAATGTCAGGACATACCAATTTCCCAGGTTCTCTCCCCACAGCTGGGAGTATTTAAATTTATTCTTAGGTTCCTAAAACAATCCTGCTCTCAAGCAAGTGGTATTTAAGCATTTTTTTCCCCCATCAACATCTTATGGTTCAGCATGGAACTAACGGCAGGCCTGTTCTTTTACGCTGCAGTATTCCAGTTTTGATTATTGTGAGACTGCCTTGTTCCAGGACTGTTGGCCCTGAGTATTCCATTTCTCCCTTGGTCATTTTGTTTGAATTTAGATACTCTGCTCTACACTCTTTCTTTCCCAAGCCAGGCTCTTCATCGTTTTTGTTGTTATTTTCCTTCTCTTTCCTTCAATCTGTATTTTACCACTCCTGCCCCTACTACTGCCCCTAAAGTGGATATTTCACCTGATTTCTAGTCTCATAATAACACACAATGAAATTATAGTGATGTCTATAGTTATGATGATGATGATTAATTGGTGTGTGTGTGTGTGTTGCTGTGCTATGATGCCTTAAGTCAGACTGAACTGCAGATATCTCAATGCTCTTTATACCCGAAATGCAAAGCTAAGCAACCATATAAGAATTGAATGACCTAGTTTTCTCTTGTTGGCATCTGCTATGACCACTTTACATAATGGACAGGAAAAAATCCTATAACTGACTGCTGCTATTTCTTTAATGGATTAACTTAATTTCTGTGTATTAAAATTGAATTGATTGGAATCTTTAGGGGGGGAAATATTACACAGACTGACAAATGACATTTCTGGAAGAATTCGAAGAAAGACTGTGGCTTATTTGTCTTTGCATCTGCTAAGTTCCTAGTTTAAAGCTTCATAAAAAGTTAGTGATTATACAAGTGTCCATCAACAGATAAAAGGATAAACAGAATGTGACATATATATAATATGGAATATCATTCAGCTGTGAAAAGGAATAAAATTCTGATACATGCAACCACATGGATGAGCCTTGAAAACATCATGTTGAATGAAATAAGCCAGACCCAAAAGGACAAATAGTGTATGATCTCACTGATTTGAAATAATTAGAATGAGGAAATTGATAGAAGCAGTAACTAGAATACAGGTTATGAGGGGATGGGATGGGACTGGGGAATGGAGAGTTAATTCTTAATTGTTGCAGTGTTTCTGTTTTGGGTGATGGAAGAGTTTTGGTAGTGATAGCACAACATTGTGAATATGATTAACATTGCTGAATTGTATATCTGAATGCAGTTAAAAGGGGAAATTTTAAGTGATATATATTTTGCTAGAATAAAAATTTAAAAATCCATAGGACTGTACAACACAGTGAACTCTAATGTAAATATGGACTATAATTAGTAGTACAATTATAATAATATTCTCTCATCAATTGTAACACAGTACCACACTAATGCAAAACTGTTTAAGATGGAAGCAGGTATATAGGAACTCTATTTTTTGCATGATCTTTCTGCAAACCTACAACTTCTCTAATGAGAGTAAGTAAGTTTATTAATTGAAAAATGTTTCAACAAATTTCTTCTGTCTTTTAAATGACTGCTCCTTTTTCTCTTGATTTGACATAGTATAAAAATCAACTGAAGATTGAAGACCACCCCAAAATGAATATAAGAAAAATGTTTTTAAAGGCTAATAAAAACATGTAACAAATCAAGCAACAGCTTGAAATATGATTTATGTTGCTTGCATTTTTATTCATGTTATTCTCTGTGATGTGGATTTTATAATTAGTTATAGGCTTAATATGCTAACAGTGGTGGTCAGGGGGGAAAGTTGGGAGAGGAAGTTTTGTGTTAGAAGTCAGCTAGGAAAATGAATTACTTCTCTCTTCACAGGAAAACTTATCTTTTGAAATTTGTTTAGCAGTGTTTGCTTTTTTGACTCCCCTGACAAAATAGACATGAATTGTTCTTGATATCTTGATTTTTGGTATTTCTATGATTTAAAATCCCAAGCAAACCTGCTCTAATCATTTTTTCTTGAATAAACCAATGTACATTTGTGATTCCTAGAAACATATTTGAGTACACTATTCTAATTTTCTTCAGTCCCAGGATCAGATCACACTGTCCTGACATGATCAAAATAATGCCTTTGTTTTGTAAGGTAGTCATTCTTCTATATTAAATAAAAATATGTGAATTCAAATTAAATGTTAATAAATTCATGGATTATGAATCCTTAATCAATTGTTAAAGGAGAATAACATGCTGAGGTCATGCCCTTAATCTTGGTATAATTTTTTTAGGTAGAACATTTTATAGTGTAAATATACTATAGATGTTCATGCCACCTGCCCACATTTAACTTCTTCCATGGGGACCTGTTCCACCTACAGCCTTTGTTATAGAAAAAGTTCATAGGTAGCCATGTTTTTATCATTTGACTCTGCTCTCTATCAATGGCTTGCTAGATTCGGAATTGCCCTGGATCCAAGATTCACTAATTCATATACTAACTAGCTATTACTCAAAATGATTCCATGAATTACACTCATTTCATTAGGAATTTATATATATAAAGAGAGAGAGAGTGTGAGAGAGAAAGAGATTGACTCTTCAGCTGAATAACTATGAAGTTCAATGCAAGACAAATTATGAGCAACTAGACCCTACAGGCAAGTAAAAAAAAAGATGACAGGCCCTTTGTATTGTGTGTTGCTAAATTGGATAATGGGTAGAGTGCCTGACACATAGTAAGTGTTCAATCAACCAATATTTGATGTGCATGGAGAAGTGAAAATGCTATGAATGGGACTATGTGGCCCATATAAGGAAGTAATAAAAATATGAGAAGACAAACAAAAATTATTATCCTTTTCTTGAGGCACCTTACATGGATCTTTAGTATCTTGCAAACAAAAGAGCCTTTTGGAAAGAATGCAGCAAACATAGGCCAAATTTGTTAACGGAGATTACTCATCTGATTTTTCTAGTTCTAGGCACCAGAAAAGTTTTGTTTGTTTTTTTTTAACATAGGACTTTATGAAGCAACAAAAGATTTCATTGAGTGTCTAGACTTACCTCTCTAGAGAATATAGGGTCCTGCCCCTGATGGTATGAAACATCTCTTATATCCTATGATATTTTTTGTCCCATATAGTCCAGACTATTATGCTAGAATGTCTAGCTCTTTTTCTAGGACCTGATCACATTTAGGTTTTCATTTTTGCTTGTTAATCTCTGGAATGGCCAATCAATACCTAACTCTGTCCCTCTAGCTGAGGTATTAATATTAATAACCACTCTGACAGTTGCATTCGTTGTGAGGACTGCTGTACTTATTTTGCTCACCCAATCTTGGAATTTGTGGAAGAGATAAAGAGGGTAGATTAAACTCAGTAAATTAAAAAAAAACTTGTAGGAGAACTTTGAGAGACAGTAATGATGTAGAGAGGAAAGAGTACTTTGCATAAGGCATAGACTGAGTAGCAGAAATGACCTGGGATAAAGGGTTCCATTGAACCCTCTTCTGTTCCCATATGGTCCTAGTTGAGTACAATCCCAGAGTTGTAATCAGAACTATTTGAGTCACAATTTAGGTTTCTCAGAGACCTGAAAAATGAATGCTTGGTCTACACATATATCCAAGTTCACACACATAATCAGCATGAACACGTATTGTAAACCCTGAAACACAGATGCTGACTTTTGCCTTACCTCCACTCCATGGTGTGGGGGTGGGAAGCTGATAAAACAAAGGAAAGTTAGATGAACTCACAGGAAAATATTGTAGGTTAATATGATGAATTTAACAATCATAACTAAGAAAAAATAAACTGAACGTAAATCAGAGGATACAGATTAGTGTAATACATAGAACATTAAAATAAACCTAATAAATATGTGCAGAATGAAAGCAGTTTTTTGGAAGCATGAAAAAAAGTACACTTAGGGTAAAGAATGAGTTGCAAGTATATAAATTTTCAAAGAAAAGTAGATTTTACAAAATAGAAATTTTCAAGTAAAGAAGTCAGTGTATATGTTAAATAGCAGGGTAGATACAGATAAAAGACAAATTAAATAAACTTGATATCTAGTTGAGGAATTCTCCAAAAAGCCAGGAAAAGCAAAAGAGAGAAAAAGATTGACACAGGAGTTGAAATGGGGAGAATGGATGTGTAAGAGCCAGAATCTCTTTAGTAAGAGCCTCAGAAGTAAAAAGAAGAAAAAAACCAAGGGTATGACAAATTTGGATTAATAAAGGCTAAGTATTTCCCAGAAATACAGAGATCCCTGAGGATCTGAAAGGGCTCTAAGTGCCAGGCAGCATCAGTTAAGAAAACTTACATTCATTAATGCTAAATTTAGGAAGATCAAAGGCAAACAAAAAATTCAAAAGTTATCCAGATACAAAAGGTAGATGACCTACAAATGATTTAAGAATCAGTTTGACCACATTTCTCATTAGTAACACAGGGTACAAGAAAGCAATGGAGAATTTTCTTCAAAGAACTGAAGGATAGAAAAAATGCCCTATACTTGATATAATCTACACAGGTAAAGAAAAAAGAAAAAGTCATAATTGTGAAGGAAAATAAAATATTTTCAGGTATATAAGGTGTCCAGAAGTATCTTAATCAGGATTCCCTCAGGAAAACAATGTTTGCATGCAAGTTGTTTATTTAGAAAAGTGATCCAGGGGAAAGGATAGACTTGTAAGAGGGAGCAGGGAAGGAGAGAAATCCAATAGAAGAGTGCATTCTGGAGTTGGTCATCACTGTGGGCAACTGGGATGAATCTCACCAAGACCTTCAGAGAATCTGTGTGCTTTGGAATTTTTCTCCTAATAGTCAGTTGAAGAAAACATTTAAATACTGGCTTTCTTCCCTCATTCATGAAGGGCTTCCCAACTAGTTAACAACATGTCACTTCCAAGCTGCACATGCAGGGGTATCAGGCGGGTATCTGAACACTTTGTACACTGTGTGTCAGAGAAACCCTGAGGCAGAAAGTGAGAGATATGTGGTGTGGCTGAGGTGAGTTGCTGTCTAGTTTTACCTGTAAATAACTTGCTGCTGCTGCAATGGAGAGAAGACATAAACTGAGGAGATGGAAGGCATTTAGTTCTAAAAATTTACCAAACATAGGTACTTTTATAGAGAACTTTTGTCTGGTATACTCCAACATGGAAAAGATTGAGTCCAGGAGAATTAATGATTTAGCTTTCCACTCCCTCTCTGACTTCATCTACCACTGTCATTCCCCCTCACACATCACTCCAGCTACACTGGCAACTTGCTGTCTGTGATATTTCCTCTTCCCCCATGCATCTGAGTGGTTCACTCTCACACCTTTTTCAAATCTCTACTCAAATGTTACACCATTGGAAAGACAGATCACCATATGTAAATTATTGGCACCTCCTCCCCTCAACATACCATAACCCTCTTATAATAAAAATAATGTTATCTAACATTATTTTTCTCCATAGCAATGATTAGTTCCTACATACTATATTTTCATGATTTTTAAAATTTATTTATAGTTACCTGTCTTCTCATTCTTGTCAGAAAGCTTTGTCAATTGGTTCACTGATATATTTCTAGTTCTTAGAACAATATTTGGTATGTGGTAAATGTTCAGCAAATATTTAGTAAAAAATGAAAGAATATCTCCAGAATATTTAACTACTAAATCAGTGGAGGAAAATGTACCTATGCAATGGAAGAAATAAAAATAAAGCATAATAAATTTAAAAAAATATATAAAATAAAAGTTTGTAAAAATAAGCACTAATATAACAGTAATTATAATAAATATAAATGAATTAGAATTACTGAGTAAAGGAAAAAGATTAAAATATTGGATTAAAAATATGATTAAACAAGATCTTGTTTATATGAGAGCCATTTAATAAAAAAGGACACCAAAAGACTGGATGAAATTATGGAAAAAGATACAGTAGGCATGAGTGAATGGAAAACCAAAGCAATTTTAACATATGAAAAAATATAATTTTACAAGTTCAGTAAAAAACAAAAAACAATACAATGGAAATAGTTACAACAATTAGGGCTACTGTAAACCCCAAATATATAAAGCTGACAGAATTTACATATACTTTTCCTCCTGTGTTATTTCATTTACAAAAAGAACCAGAGCAATACTTGATAATACTGATAATTGCAGAGATTTGTCTTGTTTCTGGTATTAATGGGAATGATTTAAAACCAGAAATCATATAGTTTCATCTTGCACATACCTGTGATCAATGGAAAAATACTTATATGACTGATTAGCAATATTTGATCACTCTGCTCTTTCATACCATCACTAAGCATGAAATAGATTGGTTTTAGAAAAAATATATTAGTTTACTAATTATATAATATTTTAAAAAAGAATAAATAATGCATTTAATTAACAAATTTTTATTATCTATTGACAGTATCACATGCTTTTCTCTTTTAATTTATTAAGGTGATTAAATTTTCTAATATTTGTTTTCTCACTGCTTATTTAAGTATGAAGTTGGTAAACTTAGTACACATAAGATTTATGATTGCTTTAGCCTTACACATTTCTTGTTATTTTAATTGTGATTCACCCATTCAGAAAAGACTGAATATTAAAATTACACATATTTAACATAAATATCTTGAAGTATGCATGTTGTTATGGGAGTAAAAGGGAGGGAATTTCTTTTTTGTAGTTCTAAATGTTTTCCTTCTATGGAGACTTCTATTTCAGAATATTAAATTAGAGTAGAAATATAGTTTTTTAGTAAGGTTAACATCTCAATTGATTTTGAGGTAAATTAAAAACAGCACAATGAAATTAACTTTTCCAAAATTCCATATGAGATTCTTTATTAGTAACTTATTATGTTTTCATCAAAAATTTAGGGGTATAAAGGGCATGTAGATCATGATCTCTGCATTCAAGATTATTAGGGTTTAGTGAAAAAAGCAGGCTTATTTCTAAAGGAATTGTTAGTTCCTTGAGTACATAGAACATGACCTGAAATATGTTGAGAAAATAATAATTCTGAAATGAATAAATAGAGTGTTTGCATGATTCAATGACTGGATGACATAGTTGTTTTATAATGTATAGGAATTCAGAGGAGCAAAGGGGCACTTACGGCTGAAATGATCAAAGGAAGCTTCAGATAAAACCAGTATTTTGCAGCATGTTGTAGGAATAGCAGGATCTGTGATGTGGAAAAGATCATGTTTGGAAGAAAACACAATGTTTTACACTAACAAAATCTCTTATCTATCAGAAATTCAGCACATTCTAAAAAGTCTAAAAAATTCAATTTAATTAAAAAATATCTGTGAAATAATGAAAAATCATTAGGTATCTAAATATATTTTCCGGTAAGACTGCTGGAGAGATGATTCAGAAAGCTATACTATTTTTTAATGTAAAAGTTATAGCACAACAGAAACTTGGCTTCTGTTCTGGCTTGTTTCATTTAAATCATGTTTAATGTATTAGGTGTTTAATAAATATTAATCAAATTAAAAATTTTTAAATGAAAATACATAGCACATCAAATAATATTTGACCATTATTGTTTCTTTAGAATTGTATCTTACACAGAATAGGAAATACATACAATATTGTTGAATGAAAGCACTGTATCCTAATTTGGTTATGTCAAGGAAGGATTTGGATTCTGTATACTTTATATATTTTAAATTTCCTGTCTTGTCAGAACTCATAACCAATGAAATATCTTCAAAACTCTTCTGTCTCACAACCCAATGTCCACTCTTATATGTTATCTATCCTTCTTGAGAGCCTAATCCATCTCTTTGATCTCTGAAGAATATAATGACATGCTGTGGTGGGTTAGTGGCTCCAGTTCTTTGGTTATTATCAGCATCCTTATTTATGCTGAGCAGCTATGATAGGAAGGGCCAAAACAAACAAACAAACAAACAAACAAACAAACAACTTCCCTTAGCATTATTAAGTGGTTATTTTAAAACCTATAGTTACTTGTATTATTAAGTATATTAAGCCAAATTGATTATTCCAAAAAAGAACTTAAAAGCCTGGTTAGTGTGGTCATTGTTTTGGTGGCATCCTTTTACCATACATTTTATATCAGAAGAAAAAATTAATGCTACTTAAATTAGTGTTTGGCCATTTCAACAAATAGTAGCCAGATGAAATGAAGAAAAATTCCCTGAAAAGAATTGGAGTCATACATTATATTAAAGTAAAAATTATTCTTTGCTTCTTCTAATGTTCAGTAAATACCTCATTTGAAATAAGTGGTCCAGGATGTTACTATAGGTTTTTCCTTCAATCACATTTCTACCAAATTGCTTTGGAATGGACCTGAGGGCTGGGAAACTATTTGGTAAAGGTGAGATGTGCCCTAGCTGTTCTAATCAAATCTGATACTTGTAGGCCTCATAATCTATCTGAATTCTCTGGGATTTTTAGGACTCTGAGTGACCTAGAGTTGGTATAGACTTCTAAGTTAGTCCAGTCCAGATTCAAGTTCCTTGAGTTCAACCTGGACCCAGGTTTGGGTAGATCAGCTCATTCTAATCAATAATATGTGCTTATCTATCCAGTCAACCAGCCATATATCCATCCAACAGGAAAGGATAAGGCATCCTGATGTACACGGTAAGGATGTAAGAAAGACAAACACATATTTAGTGGCATTATGATGGAAATTTTATTATTAGATTTGGTGACCACATGTGCTAATTTATCTACAGTTGCCTTATTTTTAAAAGGACAGTCTCATTCTTAGACTATTTTCCTAATCACTTGTTTGGGGATATGTGTATCATATTTTAGAGATGTTAATGACATACTCCAATTTCTGTTAGAAATCAAACCCTCCAGGTAAAGATCTCTGTTTTAGTTTCCTAGGCTGCTGAAAGTAAATACCGTTACAAAAGTTGGCTTAAACAACGGAAATTTATTCACTTACAGTTTTGAGACTGGAAAAAGTCCAAATCAAGGCATCATCAAGGCTATACTTTCTTCCCAAAGACTGTGACATTTTGGGACTGGCTGCTGGCGATTCTTGGCCCTTAGTTTATCACAAGGCAAGGCACATGGCAGGGTCTCCTGGTCTCTCCCTTCTTTTCTGGGTGCTGTTTCAAGCGTTTTGCTTCCTTAATTTCTCTTGCTTCCATTTATAAAGGATTCAAGTAATAGGATTAAGATTATCCTGAATGGGGTGGGCCTCACCTTAACTGAAGTTGCCTCATCAAGAGGTCCTACTTAAAATAGGTTCATACCCACAGGAATGGATTAACTTTTAAGAACATGTTTTTCTAGGGTACATACAGCTCCAAACCACGAACTCCAATGTGGGTCAAGATCAATGATACTATTAAGCACCAAATTAAAACATCTTAAATTAAAGCTCTTGGTCCTCTTTAGAAGAAATCTGATGCTTTTGGATTATTCTCTCTCTTTCTCTCTCTCTCTCTCTCTCTCTCTCTCTCTCTCTGGCTCTCTATTTAAAAAAAAAAAAAAAAAGACTAACCTTTTATTTTTCTCTGTCTCTTTCTTAAGTTCCTATAGTTCCAGCCTATTGTAGTACTTTCCCTAAGACCAAAAAGTGGATAATTTAGGGAAATCTTCTTTACTTTTTTATTTTTTTAAAAGATTTATTTATTTATTTCTCCCCTCACTCGTTGTTTTGCGCTCACTGGGAACTGATCCTGGGACTTTCTGGAGTGGAGAGAGGTGCTCGATCTCTTGTGCCACCTCAGTTCCCTGGTCTGCTGTGTCTCTTATTGTCTCTCTTCTGTGTCTCTTTTTGTTGTGTCATCTTGCTGCATCAGCTCTCCGTGTGGGCTGGCACTCCACATGGGCCAGCACTTGTGCACAGGCCTACTCTCTGCACAGGCCAGCTTGCTTCTCACCAGGAGGCCCTGGGAATCAAACCCTAGACCTCCTATATGATAGATGGTAGCCCAATTGCTTGAGCTACATCCTCTTCCCAGGAAACCTTCTTTAGATTTTAGGAATACCTCTCTTTTCCTTGCTGATTTTTCTTTGAGTTTGTCTCTTTCTACACTTCTCTTAAAATCGTTGTTAAGACCTGGAGAACCAAGATAAAGAGACATGTTTAAGAGAGATAGGGGATTCCCTCAGACTAGGTTTTTAGACAGTAGACAAAATGTACTGTATCTGTGGTGTCACTGCAGCGAGGAGCTTTACATCAGAGTTTGGGCCAAAGTTCTATAGTAATAAAAAGTGTGCAATTGCCTTTGAGTAGCTCCCTGCAGAACCTGAACAGTAGAATATAGATATAGGCATCTTTCCATCTCAATATGGCTAAGAAGAAGAAAATTCATTTTTTATCTTTAATATTAAAATTGTCACAAATACTTTGACATTTAAATAGAGTTGAATATTCAGAAGGCCAAATGTCTGGAGAAAACATAACTCTCTGTTATTTTTCTATTGCAATTGGCTTGGCACTATAGCATTTTCAAGGAAAGCCATACATTTCTATAGGTTGATTATATAACTACAAAATTAATCTGTACTGCCATAAATATTCTTTATTCTAAATTTATTTTATTTTATTTCTTACTCTACGTATAACAAATAGTATGTGCATGTAACTCAGAATCAGCTTTGGAGAAAAACTCAAAGCTGATGGCATTCATGCTCATTTTCACTTTCACCTGCATAGTCTACATTGTCCAACATTTAACACTGAGGTTCTTCCAGTATGGTAATCCATATAGACTTAAATCTGGAAGGCACAGAAATTTTTGGTGGTCAAAACTGAGCATTCCATAAATGAACCAAGGCAGGTGGACATTTTCTTCAATTTTGAATTCCATTAATCTTTTATATGGAAATAGAAACATATCTGAATATTGATATGAGCTCTTTGTTTTACCTGAAAAGAATGCTGCATTTTTACTATGGAAATCAGCTCTCTCTCTTTTTCCAGGTGAGCTGAATTTTATTTTTGTAAATTAAAATGACTCTTATTCAACTATGGGCAGATTATTTATTTACTTATTTGTATTAAAATTTCTCTTAATTTCAGATATTCAATGACCCCATTGTCTGTTTCAGAAGAAATACAAGCCACTTAGTAGAGCTCAGAAGTCAAGAGGCACAGGAAAATGCCAGCTTAGTTTTTCTGTTTACTGAAGGCAGTTTCCCTAAAATATCTTCCTCAGCTATCTGACAAGTAACACCAAAAATATTTCTTGCTTAATTGCTTGTCAGTTTCCATGTATTTACCTTGAACCCAAACTGACTTTTTCTATAGAAATAATCCTGAGCTTATCAGTAACTGTTAATGGATTTTTTAAAATGTGGTAAGAAAGCATTTCATTCAAATCGAAGCTTTATGTTCAGCAGTGGCTCATCAGCATGAGACAATCTTTGTGTGTAACGCACTGTGATGAATGGGACAATTCCTTGCTCTGTGTGTGTGTATGTGTGTGTGTGTGATCCAGGGGTGGTAAAAGAAGAAGGTGGTGGTGCAGGGGAGAGGAAGAATGGAAAGAAGAAGGCTGTATCAATTTGAGATTGAGAGAAAATAAAAAGAGCTTAAGCGTGATGACTAAACTCTAAAACCGGAACCTGGCAATTATGAACTGGAAGGTATTCATGCAATTTATGAGTAACCCTATTTTTGGCTGAAACATAAGTCAAAGGAATCACTCACTGCTTGAAAGAAAGCCCAGGTATGTTGGCACAGTCACTAAAAAACAACATTTCTATAGTGCTTCCAGCAGCGATTTATTTCTGAAAGGAATATAAGTGGAAAATCTCCCTCACTTGGGGATTCAAAGATAGCCACCTACAGGCATTTTAGTTTCATAGTATTAAAAAGATTAAATCATGGACCTTTTAAAATTGTTCCTATAAAATGTTATAGAACAGTTGAATAACTTGATACTTTTCTTACAGTTTAACTATTTCTAACCTGTTCTTTATCTGAATTTGCATGGAAAAGTTTTCCTTCAAGGAAGCTATTCTAAGTCTGAAGTTCTTTAAAATCCATCAAGAAGCTGTTTGAACTGAAACATCATGCCTTTGGCTCCTGCTAAGACTCTCTCTGACATGCAGACGAAATTAAGACCCTTTGCTGAAACGTTTCTCATTGTCTTTGAACGTGATTGATAGTGATGTGCGGCTGCTTTGCTCGTGGTCTTGTGACTTGGAGTCTCAGAGAAGTGTGGCATCTTGATGTGAAAACTGAGGTCACTCTAATTCTAAAGGAATCTGACACCCAATACAGTGGGTGTCTGGGACAGAAAACTGGTATTTGTTTTTTGAGGCAAGAAAAGAATAAATTTGTGAAAGAATGAATGAGTTAGGAAGTATGGGCATGTTGCAGGATCATGTATCCTTAATCCCGGTCAGCTGTCTACAGAATGGTTGCCCTCTGTCATGAAAGGTACTATTGGACAAGAAAGTCCAGCAAATATGCAGCACAAGAACTGTCATTCCCTGAGACATGGTTAATCTATCAGGGTACACTTGCCGGCCAAGGCCTTTTCTCGATGCAATTATCCAGACAGCCACTATCAATCAATCAAAATTGACATAAGAAAAGCAAATGTTTTGTCTTCCAGGGTCTAAGAAAATGAGTAAAACCTTAACGATTATTTTAAAAAAAAGGTAATGTGCATTTTGCCATCTATTTACTAGCGCGTTTTGGCTTATTTATTTACTGAAATTGTAGAAAAGTGGGCTGGAAAGTTCTATCAGGTTTATGCTTATGAAGAAACAATTTTGTGCCAAGCGCACTACTAGGTGCTGTTGTCTTTGCCCTAGGTCTTTAAATCAGGGTATCTCACATTTTAATGTGCTTGGGGATCACATAGCGATCTTGTTAAAATGTTGATTCTGTTTCAGTAGGTCTGGGAAGGGGCATGAGAACCTGCATTTCTAACAGGCCTCCAGGTGATGCCCCTCTTGCTACTTGATCCTCAGACCACTCTGAGTAGTGAGGGTCCATTATTGGTTCTCAACCTTGGCTGCCAATTAAAATTACCTGGGGAGTTTTAAAACAAACTGAGGCCTGCCTGGGTCCCTCCTTAGAAATTCTGACTTCATAGAACTAGGATGTGGCCTGGGTATTTGGCTATTCACAAAATCCTCAAGTAATTTTAGTGTGCAACCAAAGTTGAGAATCCTGTATTAAGCCGACATAAGCCCTGTATCTTGATTTCATTCAGGCTAATAGCAAAAAATCAATTGCTTTCATGGCACTCACCTCAAAACACTGTTCTCCCTCTCAAAGCCCTTATTCCTTTCACTCAGCTTCAACCTTGTCTATGATCTTGATCTCAATTTTTGTTCATGGTCCTCCGTTTGACTCCTCATGTACTGAAATCTGGGCTTTTCTCCAGGATACTTTGGCTGGCTTGTTCTTTTCCTCCTAGGTTCTGTGGATTTCACTAACAGGATTCCCTTGCTTACATTTTGGTCACACGGAATATGCTAACTATGGCAGCTTTACCAGCTCTAGATCCACTGTAAAGAGGTAGGAAAACTTTTCTGAATTTTAAATTCAGAGACTATAACATAAAAATAAGAATTGGAAGATTCACATTATTTCCACAGTAATCATAAAACATCATAAAATGGCAAAATCCACACAAAAATCATAAAATGGTAAAATGGTCATAAAATCATTAAAAATAATCATAGCTGGAAGAAAACTTACAAGTTATCTAATCAATACCTCTGTCTCAGACACACTATAAGGTGACTTCAAATGGCATCCTTATATAAACCCCTTCTTTTGAATTTGGTTAGAACCTGTGACTTCTAACCAATAAAATATAGCAAAGGTAATGGGATGCTATTCCCAAGATTATGTTTGGTGGTATAAGACTCCATCTTAGCAGACTGGAGAGAGAGATTCTCTTATTGGCTCTGAAGTGCCACCTGCCATGTTGTAAACTATCTATGGGGTGGGCTACATCACAAGGAACTGTAGGTGGCCTCTAGGAACTGGGGGTGGCCTCTAGGAACTGGGGGTGGCCTCCAGTCAACAGACATGAAGAAGTTGGGGCCCTCAGTCATACAGCCATAAGGAAATGAATTCCACCAACCATCTGAATGAGTTTGGAAGAAGATTCTTCCCTATATTTGAGCCTGCAAATGGGAATGTAGCCCTGCCAACTCCTTAACTGCAGTCTGTTGAGATCCTGAGCAGAAGACCCAGCTAAGCTGTAGTCAGATTCCTGAAACACAGAAAATATGAGATCATAAATATGTGTAGTGTGTAGTAATTTGTTAGGCATCAATAGAAAACTAATACAATTCCTCATTATACATGTAAGGAAACTGAAGCTTGTGGTTTATATGACTTTACCTAGTAACATTACCCTGTAAATTAGTTGGACCTAGAATTCAGGATTCACAACTCCCAGTCTGGACTTTTCTTCTTTTAAATATGAGAAATGTATGACTAAGTGTGGAAAAGAATTAAATAGAATTCAAATGAATTACATAAAAAAATAATGAGTAATCAATACAGAAGAACATTGTAGATTTTCCCACCTGTTATGTCTTCTTTATAGTGCTTTTTTATGTTTCAAAAAAAGTAAAATGAGAATTATGTTTTTTGCCTTAGTCATCATTTGACAGCAGGCTATTACATTTTGGAAAAAAACATCAGCACAACCCAGAGGTAGGGGGAAATATATCATCACCTATATAGTTGTCAAGGAAAGCAAAAGCATATCCTTTTATAATCAGAAAATATATTGAACAGAAATTCAGTTTTGTTTCAAAACCAAAAGCACACAGACAAAACACTTTGAATAATGGAAATTAAAACCTGTTGTACAATACATATTTAATGAACCAGAATGAACTTTACTGAAGACTCAGCAAACTTTAAGATTAAAAACATTATTTCATTATTTTAAAATTGAATGCATACTTACCTGGCAGGGGAGATACCATGATCACTAAGGCGGTTTTCCCAGGGCGAGGCTTATCCATTGCACTCCAGATGTGCTGACCCCTGCGGTTTCTCCAAACGTGGGAAACTTGACTGCATAATTTGTGGTAGTGGGGGACTGCGTTCGCCCTCTCCCCTGAAGAAGAAGTAAAAAATTGAATGCATTGTTTCATGGTTATCAGAAAAATACCTTTTTAAAAGTTGCTTTCTTGATAATTTGAATAAGCAAAGACATTCTTTCCCGGTTATCATAAACTCTGATATCCAATTCAGTTGAAGGAACAAACATTAAGTCTTTGGAACTCTTCTTCTCTTTTGAGAGCAGTTGAAGAAGTTCCATCACCTCTGGTTTCCCTGGGTGGCCGTAAACTGCTCCAGCTGGGGATCCATACATGGCAGCTCTGAAGTCCTCTCTTGGCACTGGAGAAGAGAGACAAATCTATACCATTTGGTTTTTATTCATATTGGGGGTAGGAGGCCCTGCCACTGAGAATTTTTGTTCTAATAAGCATCTACGGCTGCTTGTTCCGTTTTGGGGATAAAGGTCTGTCAGGGCTTCTCATCAGACTTAACATCTCCCCCAGGTTGTGGTGTGATGCACAATAGAAAAGGAGGTGGGGGCAATAGATGGCCAAAGGAAGGACTCATAGTTTGTATTTGTGACTTTTCTAGAGAAGGAGGTAGGGGTAGGTGAGGTCTGGGCAACAGCCCCTTAGCAGATGTTGTGACTTCCCTAACAGATATCTCAACATTAGGGATGGAATTTAAATATAGAATTTGTGTCTTTTTATAAAAAGAATTTAGTTCCAAATCAGACAGTACCCTACCTTCTATAATGTAGGATACCTTATAGGAAGCATGCTCAGATCTCAACATTAACAGTACTTTTCTTTCTTCTATGTTTTAAAACCCTCAGTCAATATATTAAAATAAGATAAACAAATCCCATTTTATTAACACAAAATTCTCTACCTCCAACAAAACATGAAGTTTTAAGAGATTCTGAGAAAAAAAGAAAAGAAATTATGGCCGATTACATCTCCTGTCATAATTCCTAAATGAGGATTATTGCAAATGTATATTAATATTAAGTGGGGAAATTCTATTAAAGAGTTATTTGAGTTTGGATACTGAAGAGTGATATGAAAGAGAGAGTAGGGGAATACATATAAGTTAAAACAGAACTCTTTTTATTAAAACATTCTGGAAATATTTCATTAAACTTTTGTTCATTTTCTTCTTTCGCAAAATCCAGGAAGGCAGGTAAAAATGGAAAACAAATTAAAGCTATTTTTGGAATAGGAGGGGAATAAATACACAGACCAAATAGCTCTAGTTCTTTTGACAGTAGCCTTAATTTCAAGGCAATAGTAACTGTTTGGTCAACATGACTAAGCATTGCTGTACTATGGAGCTATTACAGTCTTTATTCCTTATCCTTTTTTCATGTAAAAAGAGGGCAAGAAATATTGGGAAACGTAGCAACAGGATAATATATTAAGATTTGTTGTAATATTAATTTGAAAATGTGTTTTAGAAATGTATTTTGGTTAGGCCAAGAACCAGCTGATTGTTTTACTCAAGAAAAAAGAAATAGTTATGAGACTTGACCTGCAGATTTGGATCCTAAGCACCAAAACGCAAAACCTGCAGATACCAGGTAGTGTTTTGATCAAGTAACCTAAAACTAAAAATTCTCCAAATTTGCACATTTATACATAACTATGTTAAATGGAAAAATAGCAACCCTGTTGACTCCAGCCTCAAAGCACATATTCATGACCAGATATTTAACAGCTATACTAACAATGCCAATATAAAGGGAAGGGGGCAGAGCAGAGAGAGGCAGAAAATAATTTATACAAAGTGGAAATACAAAATGTCCCAAGCAAAAATGAATTACATTTCTAAAGTATTTTTTTCAGTGTCAAAATACTTTAATGGGCCAAAAAAAGATGGAAAATACTTTTTACTTGCAAACATAATTAGACTCACAAACATTCCACCCATTAGCATTGTCTCTTCCCACAATGCTGCTTCTGTTTATTACTAATTATTTTCTACTGTTCATTGTGTCCAGATGACTACATGTATAATAATAATGTAAGCATCAGCATGTAACAAAATTTAGTCATTGGTTTTCCCCTAATGGATCAGTATGAAAAACAAATAAAAAGCCCTTCAGAAACTCTGTTTCAATGATTTCATGAAATGCTGATTTATCCATCATCCTAACCACAGGCTGGTCTGTTTCTTCAATACAATTTTATGAACATGTATAAGATGATACTGAGGCATCACTGGATTTGAAAGTATTTTCAGCATTATCAAAAAAGATTAAAACAACTACATAGAACTATTTGCATTTTCCTGAGTAAGCCGCATTCTCTTATACAAACATACATCCATTGAAGGGGATCTTTCCTTTACCATTAATTTCTTCTTTCCCCTTATAAGCTCGGGGAACTCCTAATAATTTTTGTGTTAAATATCCCCTATATGCCACAAACCATGTTCTCATGGTAATTTTTGCGTGTATTTTTAGAAGTGTTAGTTACATTGTATTCCACTTTGTTTTTACACAGGTATTTTTCTTGAGTGAAAACATTTCAAGGTCATGTACCCGCCTTGTTTACCCATATATCTCCTATTCCTAGTATTTTGCTGCTATAATAGGGATCAAAACGTTGAATGACTCTTGAATGTAATAACATTAATTTACAGAACAATTAGAGTTTAAAAATGTGCTTTCTCATATATTATCTCATTTAATTTTTCAGGCAACCCAGCGAGATAGTATTGTGTTAACCTGATATGTGATTAACTGAACAATGTAGTATTTAATCAAGCTGGATAATGTAATAGTAATTTTCAAACCTGGCAACTTATCAAACTCACCAGGAGAGAATTCGTAGAAATTAAAAGCTAAACTAAATTAAAATAAAATATCCACATGGTATAACATAAAAGGAGGTACAGAAAAGTATATTGAATATATACCACCACAAATAAGGTAGGGCTATACATTCTATTTTGTAATTTCTTCATTTCTACCCAGTAATAGTTTGGGGATGACATTGAATATCATAACATATAGATACATCTCATTCTTTCCAGTGGCTTTGGAGCATACCAATATATGGATGCAAAATTTATTTAACAAGGGCTCTATTTGTTTTTTTCTTTGTTTTCCTGTGGGTGAGTGTTGTGACACTTGTCTATTTGTTTTGGTCTTACCAAGAAATCTATGATCATCCAAGTATATAAATCTTTACTAAATTACTTTTCTGAGTAATTTAAAGAGTATGTTACCATAGGTGTATTTCTGGGTCCTGAGATATATGTTCTTAAAAATGTTGATAGAAGTTGCAATGGTTTCCAAAATTGCTTAATTATTTTGAATTCCTGCCAAGGGGGATTGAGAGTTACTGATACACCACATATTTGCCTTCAGAGATAATAACTCACTTTAATCTTGGCCAATCCTGATTGTACAAATTGCCATCTCATTTATGTCTTATCTGAATTTCAATTATGAGTGAGGTTGAGCAACTCTTCATATATTTATTGACCATTTGAATGTGGGTGCATATGGGTACCATCTGTTCCTTTTCTTAGTCAATTTTTTCTTTCAAGTTGTATTTTCTATATTTTTTCTAATAGCACTAGTCTAATAAGAAAATCAGTTTTTTTTACACGCTTTGCAAATATTGTCCCCAATTATCATTTCGGGAGAGTAGTTAGAACATTCAGAGCACAGACACTTCCCCTCTTCCCTCCAACTCTGATCTTTGCAATCTTTGGAAGTAAGACCTAGGAACCTAACATTTTGGAAAACTTTCCCAAGTGATTCTAACATAACTGGTGTATGCCAGTGGTTTGAGACCCACTGGCTTATGTAGCAGGCATGTAATAGTTAAGCACAAAAACTTGTATATCTATAGAAGAAAGATATTTTTGATAGAGGCATGCAGGAAAAATCACGGAAACCATGACTCTGCTTAACTGGGAATCCTTTCCTCAAGGTTGTTAATCTGGAAGTTATTTTTCCTGACAAAAGAATCATGGTTACAAAACCCCTTTGGCACCACAGCGTGGTAGAAATATAGAAACTTTCCAATAAATAGAGAAAGCTGTAAGTCTATTTCTGGGATACCTCAGAACAGATATTTTGTAGAGCATTTGGAAGAAGTATTTTTAGCAGTTACGTGGTCCAAATGGAGATGCAAAGGCTGTAGATTGTCAGTAAATGATATTAATGCCTGACCAACAGTAGCAGACTAGCGAGGAGGTATATTTGTCCTGGATGACAGATACAGTAAAGTTATACCAATTCTTTAATGATGAAGGATTAATTATCAATATTATATCATTTTGTGGCTGTCACATATAATAATAATACTAATAGCTAATACTTTCAACATTTTGCTAAACACTTTATGTAAACTATCTGACATAGTATCTATGGAGTGGCTACTATCATCCTATTTTTACATAGAAAATCTAGGTTTAGAGCAGTTGCATGTTTTGCCTGGAGTAACTCAGCTAGTAGGTGGCAGCAGTAGACTTTGAACACGATAGTTCCAGAACCTGCACTCATAATCCCATGCTACACTTAAGCATCACAATTCATTATTCATAAAGTAAAATGAATGATGCGAAGTTATCATTCCACAGAGTGTCTCTAGATTGTAGGAAATAGCCCCTTTTTTTCTCTTTTTCCGTATTTCAACTTGGACCCATAAAAAAGAAAATATCGACCAATCCTTCTGTGGTTTTTCAACCGACTAGAATTGACTAGAATTAGTTCCTTCTAATATAACATGCGGTTCATATGGTGAGAATCGCTTAGAAAAGAAAAAGGATTAGCATTTAAGGAAAGTGGTATCCCATGAGAAGTTGGATAGACTTTGTATAGCTCTAGTGGTTGATACCCACCAGTCAGAGGCTGTATTTTACAATCTGTACACATCTGCTTTTAAAGGTCAGGCTACTAGGATGCAGGTTTTAGTATGACTTCATACACAGATCCAAGGCTATATTTAGCAAGAGAATTCTTTCTAAGAGTTAAGAAAGCGTAATCTAGAAACTTAAGGTAGAAGAAATCTGATTTGGGGGAGAAACAGACTTAGAGATTTCTTTCCTCTGAGTGGGCACCTTTTTTCAGGGAACTTAGTTTGAAAAGACAGTTTCATTACTGCAAGACTTATGGAGCCAATTCTGGCCATTAAAGCTAGGGAGAAATGACTGGCAGGCTTTTTTTTTTTAATGGTATCTAGTCTCCTAGTTTGTTTTTCTGTTATTTCCAATGCAGCTTTCTTTTTAGTTATCTCACAGAGGTTAGAATTTTTCATAACAAAACAATTGTTGAAGGTTATATAGCATCCTAGTTTTCTAGAGCTGCTATGAGAAATATCACACAAAAAATTGGCTTTAGCACTAGGAATTTATTGGCTCATGGTCCAAAACCAAGGTCTCAAAAGGCCAAGCTTTCTCCTGGAGTATGTAGCATTACTGGTGCTGGCTTGCCTCAATCTTTGGGGTATCTTGGTTTGCATCTCTGCCTCCATTAAATGGCAGTCTGTCTCCTTAGTGTCCTCTTGTGTCTTTCTCTGACTGTGAATTTCCTCTGCCTTACAAGGACTTTGGCCATATGGATTAAAGACCACCATGATTTAGTTTGGCCTCATCTAAATAGGTTCTTTGAATATCCTATTCATTCATGAGTCTACAGTTTTAACTAATGATAACGTCCTCAAAGGTCCTCTTACAAATGGGTTCACACCCACAGGAACATGGAATTAAACTTGAAAATGTCTTTTGTGGGGTACACAATTCAATCGTCAACATGAAAAGCCAAGAGAATTAACTGAGGAAGAGAAGAGTTTTTAGGAGAAAAAATATAGCAAATGGTTTCATTGTCTCTGAAGGCATAGGCTCAATGAAAGCCAACGTCAAAACAGGACCAAAGAAACATATGGGTATCTAAGTGATAGCACCTACTTAGACAATCACTCCTTGAAGGTCTATGGTAATAGCCAATCTATACAGGGCTAAAAGTTATTTGTGATTTTAATGGAGATGGGGGTAGAAAGTAGCATTTAGGGCATTCATTTTTAATATTCCTGTTATGATCACAGAATTTCTGCTTTCTAGATAAGTTCATGGTCAGTTTAATCTGGAAGGCTGGAAATGCAAGACTCAAAGATGAATGTGATAATGATGTACTACATACATGGGGAGCAGCAAGGTAAGACAGTAAGTCCTAGAGACTATTTATAGTTTGCAAAGAAGATTAAAGAGGGTCAAATGCTACTATCTGAAACACAGGCAGATGCATAGATGACAATCTATCCTTAATGTTTTAGGCACAGTGTCAGAAAACTTTTCCTAAATGAGATTAAATTCTCAGATCATGAATTTTGAAAATTTGGATGAAATAAAGATTTTATATTTCTTTTCATACTTTCTATCTCTTCTTTGGCAACATCCTGGTTTTGTCTTGCATCAGAAATATGAGTCTGGGTTAGACAAAATACTGGGTTCTGAAAACATGATTTTCCTATGGGCTACTCCCTATAGACTAGATTATTACTTTTGCATTTCAAATATTGTGTGAGTGATGCAGGTACTGTTTTGCATCTTCTTTGATATTTTGAAATCTTCAGGAAAAGCAAAATATAAGAGTGTCACGGTTTGATTCATTCAACATTGGAGCTACAAAAACATCTACATCCATTTCAGGGGCTGGGAATGGGAAAACAGCTCAAGCTGTAACACTGATAAAAGAGCACTAATTCTATTCTGGTGTCCAAGCTAATATCCTTTGGCTAATAATGTGCTTTTATCTTCACTTGGCTCTTGGTGTACTATATATTTTTCAAATGGGTGGAACTCAGGATTGGGAGGACTCGTGAGTCATTCTCAATTAATTATTCTACTTTCATTTTAAAGTGCCAGATGAGAAGTGCCACATATTGTATGATTACATTTATATGAAATATCCAGAAAAATTATAGCTATAGAAACAGAAAGAATAGTAGTTGTGTGGAGCTGCGAGTGGAAATGGAGAATGCCTGAAAATGAAACAGACAGACAAAAAAGGACCCAGAGCCCACTGAGAAATATTATAGATGAATATCTGAGCTAAGTGACTCACAAATGAAAACTGCTGGTAAAATTTTGGTGCTGAGGGGGGCCAGACCAGAGAAGCAGCATTCCTTTGGCAAGATTTTTCTTGAATGAGTGTTGTACATACTACATTAGCATTCATTATAAAAGTGCCTAAAAAGAAGTATAGATTTTATGTTTCTTTTGTATCCCATAACAAAGACAAAGTACAAAATTCAAGGACTCTTTTCCGCTTTGTTTATAACTGTGTAAATACCTCTGGATATATAGTAAAGGTATTTTCCATGAACTTTTTTTTTTTTTTGAGGTGCCAAGGCCTGAACCCAGGACCTCATGTATGGGAAGCCGGCACACAACCACTGAGCCACATCAGCTCCCTTTTCTATGAATTTTATGACTAAATATTTTGGATGTGTGTGCTCTTATTTATATCATAACTGAAATATATATATATTTAATTTTATATATATATATAAATTTTATTTACTCTTTAAAATATATAGACATAGTTCTAAGGCTTCTAGCATTATTATTGCAGGTGAAAATTCTGTAAGCTCTGTAGGAAAATCAATCAGTATAGCACTCTGCTCCATATGTTGTGGCTCATAGGTAGCATGAAAATTATTTTTAAGTGAACCAGTCTATATGCGAATTTGTAACTATGATCTGCCCAAATTTGAAGAAAAAGTTTATTTGGAGTTTTAGAGCACATTGAATAATAAAAAGAAAAAAAATCTAGTGATTTTTATAAAAGTAGGTGAAATATATCCACGTTAATGAAATTTACTTCTACATTTTGTAATGATTTTAAGTAGAATGAAACAAGAAGGCTTTCTCTCTTTTTTTGCATTCTACAGATGGGAGAGCAACAGAAGTTTCAACCTGTGGAAGTTAAAAAAAAGAGTAAAGATGTTGGTTTAATAAAAGACAGGAGGTTTTATTCTCTAGAGCTATACTGGTTTTAAAAAATGGAATGAGGAGGATTGTGGGAAGATGGTAAAGGAGGGAGCTACCAGACTCAGTTCATCCACAAAAAGAACGATGAAACAACTACTATGGAACAGAGCCCAGAAGAACACTGTATAGCATCCAGGAAAGTGCGCTGGAAGGAAGAGGCTGATAAATTATGATAATAAACAATAAATTGGTCTCTTTGTGTAGCAGCTGTCCCTCATCCCCTCTCTCACATCAGGACACCATGGGGTCCAGCCCCTGGTTAGCTCACTGCTGACATAAAGGTTCATAAAAATCCTCTTCCCCAGGCTCACTGATCACAGCTTTGATTAGTCACTTCGAATCACAGGGGCCTGGCTCTCAGGGGAGCCATTTTTTCAATCCACTTGGATAAGAGCTTCTTTCGACCTGCCCTTGACATGGCGGTGACAGTGAAGGTTTACTGGAGTGATGAAAGTGAGAGCCACTGAGTGTACATTTTGGATAGAATGTACAAGGCATGGGGCTGTGTAACCCAGTGAACCATGTGGTAAAAGATGGACTGTTTTTAACAGTACAAATGTGAGAGTGTTCTCTCATGAACTATAACAAAGTACAATACTAATACATGGTGTTAAAAATAGGGGGTATATGGAAAAAATATACCAATTATACACTATTGACCATAGTTAGTGGTAATAGTCTGATCATGTTCTTTCATAATCTGTAATAAATATTCCACAACAATATAAGGTGTTGGTGGAGGGGTGGTGTATGGGAATTCTGCATATTATGCATGATTGCTTTGTAAGCTCACAATTTCTCTAATATAAATAAATTAATTAATGAATTACTTTTAAAGAATGTGCTATCATCAATCGTAGCAAATATTCCCACCAATGCAAGGTGTGACCAATCAAGGGGTATATGGGAATCCTGTATTTTATGTATGATTATTCTGTAAACTCACAACTTCTCTAATAAAGAAAAAAAATGGAATGAGCACTTTTGTGAGGGAACCAGATCCATGTCACCATGTTTAAAAACAGGTTGCATGAGTCAGGTAGAAGTCTCAAAAAAGGCAATTTAGCAACCAAGGGAATTTGTTGGTGCAAACACCTAAATGCTTCTAAGGGAAGGTATGCAGGAATTGTCTGTGTCACATGGTGGGGACATTCAGAGAACTGTTAGAGAAGGGGACTCATGGAAAGGATGATGAGAAAGCTGAAAAATGTCCACTATACTGCAGAGCTGTGACCTGACAGGAATGTTATAGAAGAGACCAGGAGTGATAGATTAATGACCATAAACTCTCTTCCAATTCTAGGATTCCACAGCCCTCTAAGAATGAAAAATTGCTTCTTTTTGAAACTCATCATTAATTGTTGTTTTTTCAACTCCACAAATGGAGATGTCACTGTTTGTCAACCCCATAAATAAGTTGCTGTGGTGCTTATCTTTAAGTTTTTCCAAAGTGTTTGTTTATGTGTTTGTGTTGGATAAAATGGTCTGGCTCTTGAATATGGGTTTTAAATATATAAGATAAAAGGTGTGGTGACAGGACAGGACACAGTTTTGAAGAGAGAAGACTCCAAATTGTCATTTCATTATCACTATCTTTAACATTTTGAGCAACTTGAAACTTCACTTAAAAATATGAAGTGTTTGTTTTCCTCATAGGGTGTGTAAAACATTTAGAAACCATTTGTAAAAACTTGCTCCTCTGATTGTTTTGTGTAATACATCTATATCAGGTGAGAAGTATTGCATGACAGAATCTTGAGTAGAGCATCTTAGCAGATCATCACTGTTCTGAGTCTTTCCACTTTCATGAGTTGATGGGATGTGTGACACAGTTTTTTTATGAGGCACTATGGGATACTGACCTTTTAATTTTCATATTTGCTTTATTTATAGTATAGTTAAAGGGGAGAACATAAAAGGGCACCTACTAAGTAGGTTGGAAATTTATTCTTAGGGAAGTAGAAAAATTGAATATTGCCAATTTATGAAATGTTTGAAAAGTTTATCTTTTGGTGGCCTTAATTATCTAGGTGCCCAGTGAATCATTTTCTCAAATTTACAGCTGCCTTTCAAATCATGGCTGAGAACTCAAGCTTTGTCTTTTGGGATTCAGAAAAATTTTGAAGTTCAGTCTTCCAAACCTACTCTCTTAACCTGGTTGCTCACTTGAATTCTTCATCTCTTCTCAGTTACATTTGGATAGTAGAGTTGGGCTATGTACTTATCTTGCCATTTCCAGTTTCATCTGTGGATAGTGTGTTATGAATTTTCCTCATCTGTATCCTCGCTAGTCAGGAGGATTCCAAACCAGTTTAGTAGCATAGTCCAGCTCCCAGAACCTCATCTAGGTCCAGCATTTTGAACTTCAACTCCTTTATAAAGGAGCTGTTTGGGAAAACATAGCCACAGGACAGAACATCAGAGTAAATAACTAATCTAGAACTATATCCACCCACTGAGGCAGAACATTAGCAAGGAGGTTTGATCTTGCTACCAGCCCTGATAGAATAATTTGGTACACAGAGCAGTACCCCTGTGGATGCTGCTTTTTGGGACATATTCCAGGCAGTCAGTAACATTTCATGTCGCATTAGGGAGGAGCAGCAAAGTGACAAGAAATGCAGTTTGGGCCCTACTTGAAGTCCTATAAAAAATAGCCAGCATCAGAGATCTTTGTCTATGATGATGAGCTTCCCAGGGCAGCATTCATGGACAAGCTTCTGGATCCATTCTAGGACACCAGGCAATGGAAAGATTACCATAACCAAACTTCAGAATTAGTGAACGTTGTGCAAATATGGCCACAGTGGGGCCAGAGGAAGGGAGTAGAGGCGCTCAGCCAGGTTTTGCAATAAGATGGATCACAGTTACTGAAAATATATCACCCTAGCAAAAGTAGACTTCATGCTGAACACTAGAATGTGAGACCGAATCTGAAAGTTATTAAATGCTGACTATTCCCCCCCTGCCACATCTTCCATGTAGGAACCCCCCATCTATAGTCATAGATACTCAATATAAACTAGAAACAGTGGGTCACTTGTTTCCTGAATTGATTCTGATTCTCTCTTAATTCTTTCCTTCAACAATGGCTTCCACGGCAACTTTGCTTTGTGTCCAGTTACCCATTTGGACTTGGGTTTTGCTTTTTAATCTTCAGATCTAGAGCTCTGGTTTCTGGACTTGGTTCTTGGACTTGTTACTTTCTTGACATTAATGTTATTTTTTGTCTCTGGGTTTTGATTAAAAGTGATGCACTGCTATCCTAGTCCATTCTAAATTATAGCTGGGTTAGGTGACTCTCCCTGCATTGTCCTTCATATTAGGGAGTGAAATTAGCTGTGTATCTAAGTTTGAAGATGCGCTTACAGAGAGAGAGATCTAATGACTACAAACTCCCACCACCACCCTGCCTGTGCATGAAGGAAAGTAGGTTGGACTACAGGAATAATAGTAATAGCTAACATTTACTGAGTAATTACTTCATGCTAGATACCATCTTATTTAATCTTCAAAATAACCATGGGTTCTATTATTCCATATTTTTTGAATGTTTGTCCTGCAATATTTGTGGAGCCATATCATCTGGAAAAATGGATTTCACGGGGGTATGAAATGGAGTGGGGAATCAAGTTGTCTGGGAGATGGGGTGCTAGTCTTAGCAAATATAGATATCCAAAAATATGCTGGGAATTTTAAATAAAGCCAGACCTTATTTCCTTATGCATCTGCATTGTCAGTACCTGATCAGCAGTCTACCTCTTATAGGATTATTCATCCTTCTTATGTATGTTATATAGTTGAAAACATAAACAACCATTCATGTCCCTCTCAGGAAGTTTTGCATAATAAATGGATTATCTTTTGTTTGCTTAGTGCAAACAAAATCTTTATTAAGTTCAATTGCATCTTTCAAGACCACATGGCATAGTGAGTTCAAGCCATATAAGTATGGAATTAGAACTTGAAAAGAAAAATAATTTTGAAAAGGAAAGAGAAAGACTCCAAAATTTGAAACAACAGGCTATTGATAGGGGAGATCTGTGGATGACTGTGCAGCTGAGAAAAGAAATTTGGAATGACTGGATATTTGGGGAATTATATGCAAGTACAATGTGTGCTGTATAGTCTCCTTTCTTACCTTTGAAATATTGAATAATAATGCATTGCTCACAATTGCTTTAGTATGAATGGATTCTCCAAAATAAATGGAAATTCCTGCTTGGTTCTGCTTCAAATATTCGCATGGGGTGAAAATAAATTTTTTGCTAGTGGTCAGTTCAACATATGGGTTTCAATCCTCACATGTTAGTCAGATTTCAGCAAGAGGGTGGTAGCATGATGCCAGTGATCAATTTCCTTGATAAAAGATGGTAGGGAGAGAGTAGGGAAGAGATGAAATGAGATTTTCTTGCTCACTTTGCAATAACGAGTAAAGAATCTTTTTTAAATCATATTTAAACCATAAATATTTGGGTTTAAATATACAAATTGAAGAATGCCCAAAAGCCTTCCTTTACTCGATTTTTAACTCTACATATTTTGAAATTATTTACTTAATAAACAAAGTCCATTGCCCTCCAATTGGCCTTAGATGACTTCAAGCCAATTTTTTCCACTCTAAGTTATCTCAGAACATTTCCTTTAATATACTGTAGCACTCCTGGAAAGAAGAGATACATTCTTGGTGTTTGGTCAGGCAAGAGAAACAATTTTAAGCAGGATTCAGGAGTCTCAAATATTTTCCAGTTTATTTGACAGTCTTTAAACCAGACCTAGCAAAGCTGGGTGTGTGTGTGTGTGTGTGTGTGTGTGTGTGTGTGTGTGTGTGTGGTGTGTGCTACCATAAAGATAACTTCACATTTTCATGTCAGTAGTCAATACATCTTTAAAACTGTTCTGAATTTTCAGGTTGTTACCTATGTGCTTTTGTTGCTGATTTGCCCATTCTTTCAGTAAAAATATTTGGAGGTTTTTTTTTTTTAAGCAAGAATACTCCTTAAATATAACAATAATAATAATAATAATAAAGCACACTCCTTAAATGGTGCAGTGGAGGTATGTGCATGGTGGGGACAGCCTTGGATCAAGTCAAGAGAAGGAGCAGGTTGTGACATTTTGCACTGGCCATCAATTGTGCCATATATCGAGAATTGCTGGGGAACACTGTCAAAGGAGAAAAAAATGATGATTCAGATGCATCTCTAAGAGCTAGTCCTACAGGAACATAGTCAAAAAGACTTGGGGATAATGAAGTGTGAGGGAAGTATCATTGCAGACTATTAGCACCACTGGCAGATCCTAACCCACGAATTTTACCTTTTTAGGCACCCTTTGCAAATCCAAACCTTGCGACGGTGGCTTGTTAGAACATCTCTTATACTACAGCCTCTCGCTTTTTAAATGGTAGGAACCATTAAAGTGGATTGAAATATCTGAAAGTGTTGAGATCTTTGCTTTTTATCAATACTGGTTTCATTTTGCTTGATTATAATTTTTTTCTGTTTTACTTTCCTACTAGGCCTGTAAATTGTTCAATCCACACCTTCACAGCTGCTTATGATAGTAAATGCCAGTTTCGGTCATTTGCATCAACAGGAATACATTACATAATTTTTGAAGTTGGAGGAGAAGCCATAGGGAAGTCAGAACAAGACAAAGGTGTTGGGACAGGTCTTTGGAGATCAAATTGAAATACTAAGGCCAAGTGAAATTATGGGGAAAACTTGTTAAAGTATGATAAAAACACAGAGAAAACAACCTGAAGTGACCCCAAGGCAAAGGGCTTAGAGCATTTGGAAGTCTGGTGAACCAGAGGGAATGTGACTGGGAATTGGCTAAACGGAACTGGTTTCCCTGGACAGGGCCCAATGATTCTTTCCACACCTCAAGTCCAGTTTTCAAGTTGTTGAAAGAGAGAGAGTGTGAGGAAACAAAACAAATTGCCTCTCTAGATGCAAAAGCCTTGAAATTATACAGCATAATTAAAAATTACAAGGTGCACTTGAAAAGCATAGGATTTAGAGTCAAAACACTCAGATTAGAATCCCAGAGCTGCTTCCTACTAGCTGTGTTCATACAAACCAGATTATAGCTCTGAGATTCATTTTTCCATTTATAAAATGGAGATGTTATGCCAAGTAGTTTATGTAATGAGCCCAGAGGCTATTTTAAGAATAAAATGAGATAATTTAAGCAAAAGTAATTTATAAAGTGCCTTGCACATTTAGTTTTTATTATTAATCATAATAATTTAGATATATGAAATTGAAGTATTTGGCAATGTATCTTTTTAGATGCTAAATAAATCCTAATTTATTTTTAATAATAAAGCCATACCAGCTCCTTTTTCCTTCTTTATTCCAAAAGTAAAATACAAAAATTAATAGAAACATTAAAAAAAGACTGGTGTGCCCTGAGTCACTGGAATTTTCTGATTATCCTAAAATATATTTTTATTAAATATATATATATATATATATATACACATATACTCATTTTTGCCTTTTAACTGAGTTTAAGGATTGAAAATGAAGCTAATATAGATTGAAAGCCAACTATGTTTGGCAACTTGCTGCCCACCTTACTGTCTATATATATTTACATGTATCTATATATCTAATTCTGCCAATGGCCTTACAATTTAGTTCTCATGCTCCTATTTCCATTGCTGACACTGAGACAGGGAGTAGTTAGCTAACTGGCCCCAAAGAACCCTCCTCCAAGATGTGAAAAGCATGGTATAAATGGGTTGAAAATGGAGCAGACTGGGAAGAAGGAAGATTAACAAAAATCAAAGAGGACAATATCAGAATTTGTATTTCCAGAAAGATAATCAGTGATCTTGAGATCAAAATGGAAAAACCCTGCCAGAAATGCATAACAACAGCAAAAGGATGCAAAGGCTATAAGAAAAGATGACAGAATGTAGATGACTATATTATTGACACTGTACTAAGATACCACACATTGTTAATGGAAAATGTTGTGTCTACCCAATCTATTGTTGCTAAAAATGAAAAGAAATTTTGCATGTCCTCCAAAAAAAATATTAAAAGTCTGTTTTCTCCTTTGCTTGTTAGTTGGAAAGAATATTGGACTAAAACAATGAGTCTTATGGTGAGGTAGCAGTCAGGGAGATGCATTATCTCACATCAGAATAGCCTAAGGAAACTCAACATATGCATCTTGTATTTCTTAGTGCATAATACCCCTCATCCTTATTCCCACCCCTTATACTTTAGAGGCTATGCTGGAGAGAGCTAAGAGTCCATGAGAATTCATGCTCCTTTCATCCATAATATTAGAGCTTAAGTTGGGTGCATGATTGCCCAGTTAGACTACATTTCTTGGTCTCTCTTACAGTTTGGTATGGCAAAGTGCCAGTAGAATGCAAGCAGAGGAGATATTAGCAACGACCACTCTTAGGGCTTTAAAGGAGATTGCTTCCCTGTACTTGTTATGTATTTATCTTCTTAAAGTCACAGTGCTCTGGGATCTACCACCGTCGCTTAGTTTTTACCCCAGCTAATACAGTGGCCGTATCTGAATCTCTGCATCAAAGCCAGCACAGAGAATTAGAAAATGCTTCTCAGGTGACTTTGAGAAGCCTTATCATTCCCACCTCTAGCATCTCCTAGACTAGAATTCAGGAAACCTGGGTACTATTTCTAGCTTTGTTTATAAAAAGAAAAAGTCCATAATCTTGGGTAAGTCACTGAACATATCTGGATCTAAGTATTTTTATTTGTAAAACAAGGAAATTGGACCAGATTATCATTAAGACAGTAAGATCCTTTTCAAGCTTAAAAGTCTAGCAGTTTAATAAATGAAGCATTTAGAAACTCATCTGTTGTCTCTCCAAGGATAAGCTTTATAATCATCTTGTCTTAAAATCTTTCTTGATAAATCTTTATTAGACTTTAAAAATTTGCTCAATTCAGTTTTTCTTGGTTTTCTTTTTTTAAAGCTATATTGCCGAATGAAAATGCTCTGCTCTCTTTCCTTAGTTTCACTGATTTCCTATCATAGAATTGAGATTTGAGCATTTATACATTTACTGACCTCTTAGGTCCAGGCAATATGTCAAGCTCTTTCACATTTATTATCACATTAAATCCTCACAATTCCTTATGAAGTAGATACCATTACCTGAATTTTAAAAGAAAAAAAATATTTAATTTTGAAAAATTTGTCTGAAAAAAAATAGATGGCCTTTGAAAAAAGTCAAAGGATATCTTCTTTGGTATGATCCTGGCCTGGAAACAAATACCTACTTAACTTAAGAAATTGAACCTGTTTTTATACATGATGTAGGATTGTAAAATTTAACCAAAATAGATCAATACATAATTTGTGGGAAGAGAATGTACTACTACTTTGAACTTTAATATATTTCAAATATCAGAGCTCCTTTTTCTTCACAGAAGAAATTATTTGTTAGAAAACATCACAATCATTGTTCATTTCTTTTTTAAGAAGTAATTACCAATAATTTTACAATTACTTGAAAATAACAGTCATTTATATATTTGTGACATCCTGGTTTTCTATAAATGAACTAATATAGAAAAAATACTTTCTACAATTAGCATTAAAGAATAATCTTGTTTAATGAGAAGAAATGATAAAAATAAGTACCACTAAAATGATATGTAATCATTTGTATTTTAAAATGTTTATTTTAAAAATTATTATTAAAAAGCAGAATTTCATCTAATTTATGACAATGGAAGAACTAATTCCTGTAGTTGCCTACTGAGCAAGTTACGTCATCTATTACCATGACACACCAGCAATGCATAAATTGGGATTTAAATAATAATCAATAAAATATTTCTTTGACCTATCCTCCTACTTTTTGAGGAATCCACAATCTCCTTCAAAGTTCTCTTCTACCATAGGTGATGGAGGTAGCCAGGAATGTAATCCTCTCAGGTATCATACCATTGTCACCATTTTTTCTCTGTGCTACTCTTGTTCCTTGAAGTGATCAGCTTCCAAGGCTTTTGACACACTTAAAGCAGCTGCTTGCTCACAGGGTCCTGCTGATGCCTGATCAGAAGCACTGACATGATGTCCAGAGTGGATGGTGGTGATGACCACACCAAGGACACTGTGTCCTGGCAGTAGTGTGTTTCCACAGTGCAGAAGACATATGGCTGCAGAAACAACTCGAGCTGAGTCCTCTGACCAAGCAGATGGTGGGGCTGCCCACCCTATTCCTTCAAGTGCACCATATGAATATACCTCTATGTGTGACAGTTGTTTTTTTCCTTCAAAAATTCTCTACACTCTTAACTTACTCTGCAAATGCATTAACAGCATTTAAATTATAGTCTCTAGTACTCAAAATAGAAGTAGTCCTTTAAGTCGTGGAGGAAAAGCCACATTCTACCAGAGAAGATCAACATTAAACAATTAATTACACAATTACCTACTTAGGACTGTGATGAGTGTCCCGCAGGGGAAATACAGGGAGTTAGGGCAGCATCAACAAGGGAAAACTAAGCTATATAAGCTTCCCTGGGGAAAGGCTGTTCTACAGAGATCTGAGAGCTCAAGAGTAGGTAACGAGGCGACATAAAGTTGTTTTCATTGTTTTTATGGACTTTCACATCTGTATTGGTAAATATGTATAGTCTGTGTCGGTTATAAAGTTATTGTCTTTCAGCTTCAAAACTCCCTTCT
The DNA here is from genome assembly GCA_029593785.1 of Cabassous unicinctus. NCBI lineage: Eukaryota > Metazoa > Chordata > Mammalia > Cingulata > Chlamyphoridae > Cabassous > Cabassous unicinctus. Next base: position 86,071 of record JAQZBX010000004.1, read on the forward strand.
AAACTCTGATTTGTGATGCCGAAACTAGAACTCTGCAACCCAGTTTACCTAGTTTACCAGTTGACTCATGGTAGACTCTGCCAATAGGGCGAGACTGCAAAGCTGACAAGGAAGACAGGGCTTGCTCCTTTCTCTTTGCTTCCTGTGGGCTTTCTGATTCTTGTTTCTGTGAGCATCACCCTAGGGACACTTCTTCATGCTAGTAACAAAACTTCCTTCCATAGCAGTTACTAAATCCAGTTTGAAGTCTTTATAATCCATGCAAAACCAACATTATAGCACACATCCTTCCCCCACTCCCACCCCCCACACACTCAGAGGTAATAACACCAGCTGAAAATTGCTTCTCCTCAGAGATCTGAGTTTCAAGTCTGTGGGCTCTTCCTTTAAGTTACAAAGTTTTAAAATTTCTTACCTTTGTTCTCCAAATGGTAGTTGCTTCCTGCAGTTGCTATCTTCATGAGATCTTAAAGTTTACTTTTTATTCTTTGAGTTATCCAGCAACAATGTGTGGTAGGTTGAATTATGCACCCCAGGAAAAAATGTGTTCTTAACCCATTGTTAATAGGAACTTTTGAAAATGTTATTTTTAGTTAAAATGTGGCCAAATGAATCAGCTTAGGCTTTTATCTGGATTACTGGGATCCTTTAAAGCAGAATGAAATTCAGACATGAAGAAAGAAAGCTACAGGAAGAGCTGGAAGCTGAAAGTCAATGAAATCCTGAAGAGAAAAGAGAAGATGCCACCATGTGCATAACAATGAGATGGAAAAGTTAAGGATCCAAGGATCTCAGGCAGCCAGCCACAGACCACAGTCTTCAGGGAGAAAGCATCACCTTGCTGATGCCTCAATTTTCAGCTTCTTCTTCCCTCAAAACAGGGAACCAGTAAATTCCTGCTATTTAAGCCAACACATTTTGTGGTATTTGTCATCACAGCAGGGAAACTAACACAATTTTATCCCAATAACATTTCTTTATATTGAATTCTCTATTATAACTGAAATTATAAAATCACATTCAGACAAAAAGAATAACCTGTGCAAAGCCCTGATGTGATAAGGAGCATGCCATGTTCAAGGTAATGAGAAAAGGTCACTGTAGATGGAATGGTAAAACAATTCTGTCTTGTACTCCCAATGTCATGGAGACATTTGGGAAACTTTTTGTAGTTTTCATTTGTTTGCTTCTGTTTAATTACAATCTTTGCTTCCAGAGGTTTTGCCAAGAGATCAGTGAGTGGGTTGGAAGGAAGTCTTTGTAGGTGGGGGTGATAAAGAATATAAGTGGGAGGAAGGAAAAGAGAGAACATATAATAACGTACAAATAATGATAATGATTGCTGATACTTTTGGAACGCTTACTGGGGGTTGTGTGCTAAGTTAGATTTTTCACATATTTTATTACTTCATTACATTGTCCTATGAGGGAGATACTACATACATCTTTATTTTATGGAAGAAATGATTAATGCTTGCATAGGCTTAGTAATTTGCCTAAGAACACAAAACATCTAAGTGAAGTCAGGGTCAGAACCCAATTTTTCTGACCTATGGTGTGTTAACCACTCTACTAGAAACTCCTTTACTTGATCTCCTCCATTCGTGGTCCTTTAACTTCTTTATGTGTCCTGACCCTCTTCACGCAAGATGAGTGACTTCTAGCAACCTGAGACATGCACTAAGTTCAAGCTGAGATGTCCACTCCATCCTCCACTAATATAGTTTTTCATTTCTTCCTCCTGTTACTTTACCTAAGATGCTTTAAGGTAGACATACACAGTGACCATGTGGGCAGGAGGAAAAAGTCCACCGAGGTGGTGGGGGGGATATCACTGACAATCTTTAGAATAGTCAGTGCATGGTGATAATAAAAACACTTACTTCTAGTTGATTTTATTATTACTTTTATAATCTCCACAGACAAAGCATCACCTTAGTGCTATATCTTGGGCAGACTTCTCCCACTTTGTACAAATATCCCAATCCACCACTGGACAAATATTTCCTACTTCATAACTGAAACCAAAGTTGTTCTCAAAATGACAGAGTGCATCAGCAAACAGAAGTTTGATAGGAAATTATCTTCAGATACTATTTTCTTTTAATATTTCCAATGAGTTGTCAATAATTTTCTATCCTTACCCATTTTATGCCAAATTTCTACAAAAATTATCTTTAGGGAAAATAATTGTACAACTCAGATTAGAACAATGCAGTGTAGTTGATCAGGTGTATAAGATTTTTGCCCAGATATCCAGGAACTCACTACCTAAGGTTAAACAGCAACACTTAGATTTCTAGGTAATTTAAAAATATACTCTTAAATAATAATAATAATACTCGCCAATAACAGATCACTAGTGTGGCAGTTTGATATTATTTATGAGTTCCAAGAAGAGATATTTGATTATGTTTGTAAACTGGTCTGTTCCTCTGGGTGTGATACCCCTTTGATTGTATTTAAATTCAGACGTTTCACTTTTACTTTATTAAATCACAATTATGGCTTTGATTCAACCATGTTATTAGGATGACTCAGTTTGAGACCCCACCCCCTTCATGGGCTAAATAAATGAATACTCAATCAAGAAGGCAAAAGAAATAGATACCCAAAAGAAAACAGAGGAAGAGATACAACTCCATAAACACAGCAGAGGCCCCAGGAAGAGATGAGCCATTTGCCTGATAGTTTACAGCTGACCTTGTGAAGCGACCATAGCAGCTGAGCCCTGAAAGAAAGGAGCCCCAGGAAGAGAGACGACCCTTATGCCAGCCTATAGCTGAGATGGGAAGAAGCTGGGACCACAGAGCCTTAAGATGAAGACAGAAGGCTGAACCCTTGCAAGCATTGCCCGCCATCTTACTTCAACACATGGCAAATGACTTTGGGTGAGTAGGTACCTCTTATGGAACCTTGAGTTGGACTCTTTAGGGCCTTGTGACTGTAAGCTTCTACCCCAAATAAATACCCTTTACAAAAGCCAACAGATTTCTGGTATTTTGCATCAGCACTCCTTTTGGCTGACTAATACAACTAGTATATTTTGAGTTCTTTGACTCCCTTAATTTACATATGTCTCACAATAACACTGTGAGGGAATTATTTCATTCTGCTTTTGTTAATGAAGTAATTGATGCTCTCAGGGATTAATTTGTCCAATAATTAAATTACTTGCCCAATATTAATGTCTTATAATTGGTGAGAGGTTGAGCCAGGATTAGAACCCAAATAAAAACCAGAAATTAAAAGACATTCAATACATTATTGGAAGAGTCAAATTGCTTAAATAGTACCTGGCATAGTAAATGAAAGATAAATGATAACTATTACTCTTACTGTCACTAGTAATATATGGTTGACAATAGGTAATATAGAATATATTAATAATACATGGTACCACTTTTAACCAGGAAACAATTTAATCATGTTTTGAAAAATGATATTAATAATAATTTTGATAATAACAATTTCCACCACAGTAACTATGATTAAAAACATGACTGGAGACTCATAAATCTCAAAACTGAGTGAAAATATTTAATATCTAAGAGAATATTTTTATTTTGAGCTTTTTATTTAATAAAGAGAATTTGGACTTTTTGTCTATTGAAAAATCTTTCTTATTTTTGCAAATATATGAAATGTTGACATTGTCTTAGGTGAGGGGAGTAACATGAATATTGCTTATTTTTTTCATTTTTCAAGTGGCTTAGAGGAAATGGTCTCCATAGTCCCTGGAGAAGAGATGAATCCATTTGCAAAAAATATTCCTCAAGGGTCCAAGGAGAGTGAGGAGAGTAGTGATAGAGATCCTCATGTATAGAAACCAAACTTTGAAATTAAGCTCCCATACCACCAACACCTTGCATTGTTGTGAAACATTTGTTACAAAGTATGAAATAGCATAGTCAAAATATTACTACTAACCATAGCCCATATCTTATATTTGGTGTAGTCTTCCCTCAATCTACCCAATTATTAACACACTATTTAGTATTATATATTTGTTATCATTCAGGAGAAATGATTCTCATGTTTGTTCTATTAACCACAGTCCATCATCCACTACTGGATTCCCTGTGTTATGCAGTCCTATGTTTTGTTCAATACATTCAAAGTGTACATTCATTGGCTCTCAATTTCATCACAGAATTGTGCTGTCATCACCTTAGTCATTTTTCGATAGTTTTCATTACTGCAAAAGGAAAAATCCCATACTCCCTGTGTTAGTCAGCCAAAGGGGTGCTGATGCAAAATAACAGAAATCTGTTGGCATTTATAAAGGGTATTTATTTGGGGTAGAAGCTTACAGTCACAAGGCCCTAAAGAGTCCAACTCAAGGTTACTTAAGAGGTACTTTCTCACCCAAAGTCTGTTGCCACATGTTGATGCAAGATGGCAGGCAATGTCTGCAAGGTTTCAGCTTTCCTTCTTCCTCTTAAGGCTTTATGGTCCCAGCTTCTTCTGATCTGAGCTCTAAGCTGGCAAAAGGCTCATTTCTCTTCCTGGGACTCCTTTCTTTCTGGACTCAGCTGCTCTGTTCTCTTCACAAGGTCAGCTATAGACTATCAGGCTCATCTATCTTCCTGGGGCCATGTCTATGGAGCACTTTCTCAGTCTGTATATCTGCTTCTGTGTATTTACTTCCATATGAGCATCTGTTTTATCCCAAGGGGGCTGGGACTCGAAGCTGAGTCACACTCTAATGATGTGGTTGGATCAGAGCCCTAATCTTAACATAATTTAATCAGACCTCTCAACTGAACCTAATACAATCAAAGGGTTATCATGCCAGAGGAACTGACCAGTTTATAAACATAATCTATATTTCTTTTTGGAATTCATAAATAATATCAAACTACTACACTCCACCCTCTGAATTCCAAAAAGACATTATAATATTTTTAAAAAATCCTTAAATCAGTAACAATGCTAAGTACAAAATCATACCACAGTTGTTTAAAAGGAATACAGTTTGTCTTGGGGTAAAATCCCATCTGGCTATATACCTCTGAAAATTATAAAACAATTTATCTGCTTCCAATATACAAATGGACAAAGGATAAACATTTGCATTACCATAAGGAAAAACTGGGAAGGAAACATGAGTCATGGGTCTCCTACAGTTCTGTAAACCTGCAACGCATATTTCTTTAGATTTTAAAGTCTGAGAGTCATTCTCAAGGTGACGGTTTTTTCTTTTTGGGGCCTCGTGGGAACCCACCCTTTCCACAGGCTTGCCTAAAGGCCATTTTCATAGTACCACCCTCATCAAGCATCTTGGTGGCGACTGAGCTCCAGATCTCACCCTCCAAGAACATTGGTGTCATGGCCACACTCTACTCAATCTTTGGGGTAGAGTCTCAACCCCTCTAGTAGAGTAAAGTGAAGACAACATCCTCCCAAACCTTTGGCATACAGGCCCAACCTTCTCAGAGCAACAATTGGTGACCTGGCCCTCCCTAATCAATGGGGGACAGGCCCACTCCTCTCAGACCTATGGGGTATTGAACTAACCCTCCCTAATCCTTGGGGAATGTGCTTCACCCTCTCTGTAACTTACAGTGGCAAATCTCTCCCTGAACAGTGGGAAGGAACATCCACCCTCTTCAACTGCCAGGGCAAACTCACCTTCTCTGTACACATGGGTGGGGCTCCTCTCTTGGCCCAAGGAGATGTCTTAATTCCATATCTCAACTTCCATTGTTTTCCTCTTAAAGCCATTTTCCCTTCCTTATCTCCTGTTGATGTCCCTTTTAGTCCAGGGTGACAGTGGTTTTGTTCATACAGCTTTCTCAAAAGCTTGTTGGTTTAGCATGCAAGAAGCAGGGGTCCAAGTCATCAGACAGTAAGACTTTCCACAAGTCTTTCCTGGTTAACTGCATTTCCAATCCTGATTTACAAGTTCCATGCTTAGTCAATTCTTCAAATGGGGCACTATTGTCTGGTGGCTTGAGGTACTGACAAATTATCTTCCATGGAGTCTGTACCATTCTACATTCCCACCAACAGTGAAGGAGTATTCCTGCACTTCTCTACATCCTCTCCAGCACTTGTAGTTTTCTGATTTTTAAATAATGGTCATTCTATAAAGTGTGAAATGGTATCTCATTGTAGTTTTGATCTGCATTTTCCTAATAGGTAGTGGTGTTGAGCATTTTTTCATGTTATTTTTGCCATTTGTATTTCCTCTTTGGAGCAATGTCTAGTCAAGAATTTTTGCCCATTTTTATATTGGGTTGCTTATCTTTTTATTGTTGAGTTGTATGATATTTTTATATAACATGGGTATCAAGCCCTTATTGGATATGTGGTTGGCAAATATTTTCTCCTATTGAGAAGACTGCTTTTTTACTTTCTTGACAAAGTCTTTTGAAGAAAAAAGTGTTTAATTTTGAGGGGGTCAAATTTATCTAATTTTTCTTTTATTGCTTGTGCTTTGGGTGTAGGGTTTAAGACACTACCATCTACCACAAACTCTTGAAGAGGTTTTCCTACAAATTCTCCTAGGAGTTTTACGGCTGTAGCTTTTTTGTTTACATCCTTCATCCATTTTGAGTTAGTTTTTGTATGAGGTGTGAGTTAGGAGTCCTCTTTCTTTTGTATATGGATATCCAGTTCTCCCATCACCATTTGTTGAATAGACTGTTCTGGACCAGCTCAGTGGGCTTAACAGCCTTGTGAAATCTTCCTTGACCATAGATGTGAAGTTCTATTTCTGAGTTCTCAATTTGTTCTATTGGTCTATCTGTCTATCTTTATGCCAGGACTATGCACTTTTTTTTTTTAAACCACTGTAGCTAAGTAATATGCTTTAAAGTCAGAAGTGAGAGACCTCCAACTTTGTTCTTCATTTAAAAGACATTTTTGGCTATTTGAAGCCCCTTACCCTTCCAAATAAATTTGATAATTGGCTTTTCCATTTCTGTAAAAAAAAGACTGTTGGGATTTTTATTGGGATTAGGTTGAATCTGTAGGTCAATTTGGCTAGAATTGATGTCTTAGCAGTATTTAATCTTCTAGTCCATGAACATGGATTGTCCTTTCATTTATTTAAGTCTTCTTCATTTCCCTTTAACAATGTTTTGTAGTTTTCTGAATAGAAGCCCTTTATGTTGTTGGCCAAGTTTACTCCTAAATACTTGATTCTTTTATTTGCTATTATAAGATTTTTAAAAAAATTTCCTCTGCAGATTGCTCATCAGTAGTGTACAAAAATGCTGTGTTAAATTGAATATTAATATTTTATCCTGACACTTTGCTGAACTCATCTGTTAGTTCTAGTAGCTTTACTGTGGATTTTCCAGGATTTTTTTAGATATAGGATAATATCATCAGCAAATAGCAAAAGTTTTACTTTTTCCTTTTCTATTTGGATGCCTTTTATTTTTTTATCTAGCCTAATTGCTTTAGCTAGAAATTCTAGCACAATATTGAATAAAATTGGTGACTGTGAACATCCTTATCTTGTTTCTGATCTCAGTGGGAAAGCTTTGTCTTTCACCATTGAATACAATTCTAGCTGTAGGTTTTTCATATATGCCTTTTGCCATATTGAGAACACTTCCTCCAATTCCTATTTTTTGGGGTGTTTTTATCAGGAAGGGATGCTCTATTTCTTCAAATGCATTTCTGCATCAATGGAAAGAGTCATGTGATTTTTGTTCTTCAATGTATTAATGTGGTTTATTACACTAATCTCCATATATTTATGAAATTTTCCTTTCTTATCCATTATTGATTTCCAGCTTAATTCCGTTATGATCAGTAAAGGTGTTTTGTGTAATTTCAATCTTTTAAAATTTATTGGGACATGTCTTGTGACCCATAATATGGTCTACACTGGAGAAGTCTTCCTGAGCACTTGAGAAGTATGTATATCCTGCTGTTTTGGGATGCAATGCTCTATAAATGTCCACTAGGTCTCATTCATTTATCATATTATTCAAGCTCTCTGTTTCTTTATATATCATCTTTGTTTCTTTATTTGTCAACTGTCCTATTCAATGCTGACAGTGGTGTATTGAAGTCTCCAACTATTATTGTAGAGACATCTATTTCTCCCATCAGTTTTGCCAGTGTGTGCCTGATGTAATTTGATGCACCCAGGTTAGGTGCATAAAGACTTATTATAGTTATTTCTTCTTCTTGGTGATTTGTCCCTTTTATTAATATATAATGACCTTCATCCCTTTTAACAGTTTTGCATTTAAAATCTATTTCATCTGATGTTATTATTGCTACTCTAAGTCTTTTTTGGTCACTATTTGCATGGAATATCTTTTTCCCACCTTTCACTTTCAACCTGGTTGTGTCCTTATATCTAAGGTGATTCTCTTATATTATACAGCATATAGATGACTCATATTTTCTTTTCATAGAACAATAAACATCTTTATTACATGAGCTAGAATTGGGAGGGAGGAACTATTTGACTTTCTGGGATTTGATTTTCCTCATATAGAAATCCAGCTCCTTGTCCTCTAGCACATAGGCATCTGCTCAGCCACATGGGCCTGGCCTTGAAGCAACACATGCTGCAAGAGAATATGTGGCATTTAGCAAAATGACAAGCGGCTCCTCAAACCTATCTATCTCCTCAGAAGTCCATGTTGACTGGGGGCAAGCATGAAACCCTCTGTCTCCTCACGTAATACTTTCTCATATCTTTTATCAGTCTATGTATTTTGATTGGGGTATTCAAATAAAAAACATTCAATGTCATTTTTGTAAAGGCATTACTTACTTTATCTATTTTATCCTTTGGCTTTCTGTTGTCATATCTTACTATTGTCGGTCTTTTTTTACCCTTTTATTTACCCTTCTTAATAATCTTCATTTCTGCACTGTATTACAAGTCTCTTGCCCTTGTTTTCTTTTTCTTTTTCTTTTCTTTCAGGGTGCAGCACTCCCTTTAATAGCTCTTACAATTTTGGTCTTCTGGTAACACAGTCTCTCAGTTTTTTGTGTGTGGTTTTTTTTTTGTTTTGTTTTGTTTTTTTGTTTTTTTGTCTTGAAGACTTTGAATTCACCCTCATTTTTGAAAGACAATTATTCCAGATACAGAATTCTTGGCTGGCAGTTTTTCTCTCTCAGTACCTTAAATACATCATACCACTGCCTTCTCATGTGCATGATTTCTGAGGAGAGGTGAGCACTTACTCTTATTGAAGTTCCCTTGTATGTGATTCTTTACTTTTCTCTTGCTGCTTTCAGAATCTTCTCTTTATCACTGATATTTGTCATTCTGAATAGTAGGTGTCTTTCAATAGGTATAGTCAGATTTATTCTATTTGGGGTGTGTAGTCCTTCTTGGGTATTGATATTTATGTCTTCCATAAGGGTTGGGAAGTTTGCACTCATTATTTCCTCAAATATTCTTTCTGCCTCTTTTCCATTCTCTTCCTTTTCTGGGATACTGATAATGTGTATGCTTGCTGTGTTCACATTGTCATTCAATTTCCTGAGATTCTATTGTATTTTTTCCATTCTTTTCTCTCTGTTTTCTTGTCTTTTCAAGTTCAGATGTTCTGTCCTCAATATCACTAATTCTGTCTCCATCAGTTCAAATATGCTCTTGTGCCTCTAATATATTTTTTAACAAATCAATTTTATGTATACATATTAATAAAGCATAAATCCATACAAAGTGTACAATCAGTGGCATTTGGTTTAATCACATATTTGTGCATTTATCACCCCAATCATTACTACAGCACTTTCATTACTCCAATAATAATAATAATAATAAACAAAAAACAAACAAAAACACAAAACAAAAAACAGAAAACTCATCACCTCTCAATCTCTCTATTCTTCCCCTGCCATACTAGGTATATTCCCAGAAGAACTAAGAGCAGTGACATGAACAGACATCTGCAGACAGATGCTCATAGTGGCTTTATTCACAACTGCCAAAAGAGGGAAGCAATGCAAGTGTCTTCAACATATAAATGAATAAACAAATTGTGGGTTAAACACATGGAATATTTTACAGCTGTAAGAAGAAATGAAGTCATGAAGCATATAGCAACATGGATGAAACTGGAGGACATTATGTTGAGTGAAGCAAGCAAGACACAAAAGTACAAATACTGTATGATTGCATTATTAAAAACTAAATATATTGTGTAAACTCATGGTGTTAATAATTAAAATACAGTTCATTAGAAAATAGAATGAGGGTAGAGAATGGAAAGCTAAAGGATAATGTGTGCAGAATTGGCAAAAATGTTGTTTGTAAATCTTTGGAAATGACTAGAAATGGTGAAAGCACATTATAGTGTTTGTAACTAGTAGTGCTATTATATGGGTATGACAGTGGTTGAAAGGGAAAGTCTAAGGATATGTATATTGAAAGTGAAATCTAATGTATTTTTAATCTCATCCATTGTGTCTTTCATTCCCATAAGCTCTATTACTTTTCTTTCCAGGCTTTCAAATTGTTCTTTATGCTTACTCAGTGTCTTCTTAATATCCTTTATCTCTTTAGTCATATTTTCCTTCAATTATTTGAATTGATTTAGTGGATTTATGATTATCATTAATTACTTTTCTTAAATCCTCTATCTCGTCAGAATATTTTGGTTGTTCCTTTGGCTGGGCTATCTCTTCCTTTTTTCTAGTATGATTTGTAATTTTTTGCTGATGTCTAGGCTTCTGAATATGTTGGTGAATTTACTCTGATGGTCAATTTCTCTGTCTTGTCTAGTGTGTGTGTTTGTGTGTGTGTGTTTTCAGGGTTCTTCTTTTATTTTTGCTTCAACTAATTCTGAGTCTTTAAAATTGCCCAGCTTAAGCTATCCAAATTGGGCCAGGGATTCACTAATGGGGTGCAGATTTTTCTCCCCCAGGAATTCAGGTTAAGAGAGACCTAAAAGTAGTTTTCCTTCTTGCAGTTTTCAGCTAGCCAGCAGATGGCACTCATCAGTGAACCTTTGCACAGAGGTGTTTCTTTTAGCATCTGCTTGCCAGTATTTCTGTTCTGTCCAGAGCTAAGATTTAAAGGGTACTTTGCTAGCCAAATTCACTGAAAGGAAACCACTCTCCTCTCTCTGCTGCACCTCCCTTTTCCCGGGAGGAAGATGTCTATTCTCCTCTCAGTAGGCTGCAGATGGTCACGGGTGTTTTTCAAGGTGTACACCTTGATGGTGGGGGATAGGTGCTCTTTCTGGCTGCTGCAGGGAGTTTAGTAACTCACAGTTTCATTTTGGGTTCTTTGCCTCACTGTCCCTTACCATCCTGGAGATTTCACAGCACTGTCCTGGTTTGCTGACTCCCAAAGCAGATTCCTTGGACACTTTTTGGTCCTTTCTCTATTGTTTTTGTGAGAGAGTTAAGCTCTACCTGCCTACTCTGATGCCATCTTCCCAGAACTCCTAAATCCCTTACTATTAATCATGTGTTTCACAACTTTGATATCATCACACCATATTGAGTAGCAGCCCTGTAGGCAATATATCAGACAGAGGTCAAAAGGGATAAAGCAGGAAATATGAGAACAATCAGAAGGTCATATCAGGAATGTACTTTCAAAATAAAATCAATTAAGGAAAGATTGAAGATCAGTTGCCTCAATAGCAAAAATGGAGAACATCTATGAGGCAGAAACCATGAATTAATCCAAGGTCAATTCCAAAAGGCATATACACAGGTACCGTGTAGGTGCTGGAGTTCTAGACAGCCTGTATTAACTTCCTAAGTTTTGTGTGTGCTAATAATCTTTTTGTAAACCCAGAACCTATCATCACATACACACACCACTGCCTGGTTTTAAATGGAGATCAGGATCTGACAGATGCAGAAAGGTTTTCCGTATTCTACATTTGCTCTACCAGCTCAGCCCATAATGTGTCCAGGTATCTAGTACTTTCACGTCTCACAATTGCTGTGAACTAGAAGAAATTGAAAAACGCCCATGGAACACACTGCAAGGAAATGTCCATGGGAACTGAAGACCTGAGTATGACAAAGAAATTTGTTAACTGATAACAGTCATATTAGCTAAGATAATTTTCTAACATATTAGACATCATGGCATGAGTTTTGGAAGTTCTATGTAATTTATTCTCAAGACAAATCTATGATGTCAGTTCTATTATCATTGCTATTTTATCTACAGGAAAGAGAGGCTCTGAGAATTAAGATAAATTACCCAGTACCACAGAGCATGTGGTAAATCAAGACTGTAGAGCTAAGGACCACAGCACTATTACAATTTCAGATATTCTGGAGATATTTGTGAGAAAGAAAATAATGTACAAAAAATAAAACAAAGACGAGAAAGGGAGGGAGGGAGGAAAGGAGAAATGGAAGGGAGGAGGGAAGAAAGAGAGAAGGGAAGGAAAGAATGAAGGAAGGAAAAAAAAGTGCTACTATAAGAATGAGAGGTGTAAGCAAAGATTAGATATGAGAACTAAAGTCATTAGAAGCAAATTCATTAATAAAGAGATTTGGAGACAAAAAGATAAGGGCTCAGGACAGAAAGGGTTTGGTTTAGAAGCAAATGGCCCTAGTCTACTTTGTCTTTAACTAGTTGATAATTTAAAGGATAAGAGACTTTCAGGTTTCAAACAAATCTTAAAGTTATCCAGTTCAATCATTTCTCTGATGCTTGAATTTCCTTTAAAGCCTCTGTGCCTACATGTTTGAAGTTCCTTTGGATGCTTATGGTATCTAACTTTATGGCATTCTACTCCCCCTCCTCATTACCTTTATTGCCTTCATTGTTTGAAAGACATCAGTTCCTAGCCTTTGGTTTTCTTCTCCACTCTTATTTCAGTCTTTGTTCTTGATGTCCTCATTATCTATAGAAATATCCAGTTCAAGATTCAGTTTCTTGAGGCAGACACCCTTGAATGATTGTCCCATATTTTAACCCCCAAGCACTGCTTTCAAAGCAACTTCCAGCCAGGAGGGTCCATGTGGCACTATTCTGCCCAATGATAAATAAATGGGAATCTCCTGGCTCCATTAATTCCCTTCCCCTGCCTCCTGTTTCCTTATGTAAGCCTCCATTTCCCGCTGTTCTTTCACAGCAAAACTTCTAAAAAGGTGCCTTCTCTTGCTTACTTCTCATTCACTTTAAACCACTCCAACCTGCCTTTTATTTCTCTCTACCACTTAAAATGGATCTTTATAAAGTCATCAATAATTTCCACTTTGTCAAAACCAATGAGTTCTTTTTCTTCGTCCTCATGATACTATACCACAGTAAACACTGTGCATGTGATCACTACCTTCTTCTTAAAATAGCTTTCTTGCTCTGTTATTATGTCTCCACAACTTCTTTATCTTCCCAATCTCATTTACTGCTCTTCTTTGGTCATTTTTGCTATTTCCTCCTTTTCTACCTGACCACCAACTATTGTATTATACTAGACATTGGTCCTAGACATGCTTCTCTCTTTTCACTTTCCTTCTAGAGAAGTCTGAAGTCTGTCTAGTCCATTTTAAAAATACCCTTTTAGTTTCCTTTGGCAGCTATAAGAAATTGCAACAAAATTGGTGGCTTAAAATAACAGAAATTTATTCTATCACAGATGGTTCTAGAATGCAAAGGTCCAAAATCAGTATCACTGGACTGAAACCAGGGTGTTGGCAGAGCCACATTGCCTCAGGAGGCTCTAGGTGAGAATCTTTCCCTTGCTGCTTCTAGTTTCTGGTGATTGCCAGCATTCCTTGGCTTGTGGCTATATCATGCCAATCTTCAAGACCGGCATCTTCAAATTATTCTCTGCTCTGTCTTCACATTGCTTCTCCTCTGTGTGTGTGCAAAATCTACCTCTACCTCCCTCTTATAAGGATACATGTGATTACTTTAGGGCCCACCAGGATAATCTCACTATCTGAAGATCCTTAAATTGATCAATCTGCAAAGACCCTTTTTTGCCATATAAGGTAGCATTCACAGGTTCTAGGAACTAGGACGTGGATATCTTTCAGAGGGCAATTTTCAGCCTACCCCAAGTCATGTATGGTTGGATGATTCTAAAATTTATATATCTAGTCCTTGCTACTCATTGGACCACTCGGTAGCATTCTAGATTGATAAGGATATTTAATAAGGTTGTCAAAATTTCCATGTCCAAAACAGAACTCCTGATTTCCACTGTAATCAGTTTCTAAAGAGTGCCCAACTCAATATCTGGCATCACCACCCTCCCAGAAGTTCAAGCCAAAAGCTGAGGAATCTACTTTGTGAATGCTGTTATCAAAATTTATCTTTATTCCATTCTTTTTTTTCCCATTTCCAATACCAATTCCACATTAAAGCCATCATATATTGTCCAGACTGCAAAAATTGCCTCCTCTCTGTTCATTTTGCTTCTACTCTTATCCCACAAATATTTATTCTCCATAGAGTAATTAGAGAGCTGTTTTAAAACCATGGCTTCTTCTTTGTCACTGTCTTTCTTAAAATCTTTTCTATGCTAGCCTTTTATTAGACTAAAAATCCACTTTACTCCACGCAGTTTGCAAGGCCCCACAGTATTTAATCTATCTGCTCATAAGCCTGCTCCTCCAATCTTATGCCATTCCTCTCTGCCCCTGGAGCATACCAAGCTCTCTCCAACTGTATGCCCCAAGCACTTGCTGGTCTTTGTACAGGGAGCCCTATTCCTAGCTCTTCACATTGCAATCTCATTCTTATACGTGAGATTTTAGCACAAAGCTTACCTCTCAGAATGATATTCTTTTACCATGTATATAAAGGAGATTCCCCCAACTCTACCCCATGCTAATTCCTCACTATTGCATCATCAGTTTATTTCCTTCATACTAGTTGTTTGTCTCCTTGTTTATTGACAGAACCTTGACTAAAATGTAAGCATAATGATTCAAGCTGTCTTTTTGTTTTTTTATTAATCTCTTATGCTTAGAATATTAGTAGGAACCTAGAGGCACTCAATATATTTTTATTAGAAAGATATTTATTTTAACGTTATAGCCAAAAGTATGGACTAATGAGCTTTCTTAGGTGTGAATCTCAACTTTAACTCTCACTAGCTTTATAATCTAGTATGCCACAGTATCATGTGTAAAATGTATTCATCTGTAAAATGGGCAAAACAGTGATAACTCTCTTGCAGAGTGCTTGTAAGATTTAAGTGAATTAATATGTGTAAAGCATGTAAAAGATCCCCTTGTACAATATAGCCATTCTAATGTATGAATGAATGAATAAATAAAAATGAAAAAATAGACCTTAAATCTCTGTTTGAACACTGCTAGTAATCTGAAACTCACTAGCTTGATGTCTTCTCATTCATAATAATAACATCAAGGCAGCAAATACATTTTAAATGATCTTTAAACATAGATTACTAAATTAAAAATATGGATTTATATTGTTATGATTTTTAATGAAATAATTTTTATTTTTGGAAAATATTTTAAATGTCAAATATGCAAAGATTTTACTTACCTGGAAAATTCAATTTTTAATATAATCATTTCCTTGATCAAATAAGAGGCATTCCTATGCAGCATTTTTGTTTTTCATGATGAGATATTTGCTCAAGTTTTTTGAAAGCTTTAAATTGTGCTTTTCTCCAGCAAGGGGTGAGGGACTCTGACAGACTCTTAATTACCACAAGCTTACCTGTCTCTTTTTATATTATCATTGCTCAGGAACTTTTAATTATAGGTTGTATTCTAAATGGTTGAGTTTCTAACTGCAGGAACTAAAATAACAGATGTGTTGTGGTATTGGTGACTGAATAGACAGACAGAGAAAAGAAACTAAATAGAAAATTCAGAAATAGACCCAATTACAATAGAAATTGAGCATGCAATATGAGAGTATCTTATATCATGGGGAAATAATAGTTTTTCTTCATGAGTAGTTTTGGGATCATTGGAAAGCCATATGGAAAAAGATAAAACTGGATCTATTCCTCATACCACAAACCATTAAAAATTCCAAATAGATGAGAAATTTATAGGTATAAAAATTAAATTATGCAAGTACCAGAGGAAAACATGGCTGAATTTCTCTCTAACCTGGGAAAGGAAAATATTTTTGGAAATAAAATTCCAAATCCTTCCCCCAAAGAAAAAAAGATTGAAAATTTTGATTTTCATAAAAATCAAAATATTACATAAAAATTAATATTGTGGGGCTTGCCAAAATCACCATAAGCAAAAAACAAATGAGAAATTAGTAAGATATTTGCAATGTATATCACCTATGAAGAGTAATATGCATAATATATACTTTTATAAAGCAACATGTAAAAGACCAACATTTCCATATAAAAATGGGCTAAAGATATGAATTGATAGTTCACAGAAAAATTAATGCAAATGGCTTTTAATCAAATGTAACAATGCTCAAACTTTTTCATGAAAGAAAAATACAAAATAGAACTTTGCTACTTTGCTATTTCTTATGGATAAAATTGTCAAAAAACTAAAAAGTTTGCCAACATGCATGGTTTTTAAGGCTATATAAAACAAGTACTCTCACTCTTTCCTGGTGAGCATGGAAAATGAAAAAAAAATCCATTTTAGAAGAATGTGACAATACATAACAAAATTATATTTTCTTTTGCTCTTTACTCAATAATCTATTTCTGATAATTTTTTCCAAAGAATGCACTGAAAAAATTATGGAAAGATGTTTCTTTGAATAATTCATTGTAGCACTATGCCTAATAATAAAAGTTTGGTAACAATCCAAATCTTCATCAATAGTGGACTAGTTGAATAAGCTATGATAGAGCCACACAATGGAATAATATGCCACTCTAAAAAGGAGTAAAGAATATCTCTAAATACTAGTTAGAATATATTTTTAAGTAAATGAATTAAGATGTAAAAAAAATGTGTATTCTATGCTACTACTCATCTAAGAAAGTGAGTGATACAAATATCTGTATCTATATCTTTCTTTGTCGATCTATCTATCTATCTATCTATCTATCTATCTATCTATCATTTATCTAATCTATCATCTTCTATGTATCTATCATCTTGTGGTGGTTTGGAGTTATGTACACTTAAAAAACATGTTCTTAATTTTAATCCATTCCTGTGGGCATGAAACCATTGTAAACAGAACCTTTGATGAAGTGAATCAGTGGTCCAACTGATTCACAATGGGTCTTCATCTTATTACTGGCCTTATAGAGAAAGCCACAGAGAGAATCCATGGGGAACAGCCAGAAGCTGGAATTCAACAGAACTTAGAAGATAAAGGTAAAGACATCTCCATATGCATTGCCATGTGACAGAAAAGCCATGTAACCCCAGAGACTGCCCACCAACCTAAAGATACCAACAATGGGAGGAAGCAAGCCTGCCAACCTCTGAAACCATGGGTTTATAAATTCTTGTTGTTAAGCCAACCCACTGTATGATATTTGCTTTAGCAGCTAAGAAGCTAACACACATGGTATATTATATACTCATAATTTTTTTGAAAAATGTAAAGATCAACCATGAAGGAAAAAGAAAATGGTTAGCTGTAAGAAATAATAGAATATTAACTTCACTAAATATAACTTGCTTTGAAGATTTGACTTTGGAACCATGTGAGGATTTTAGGTAGTCATAAAACAAAAGTAAACAATGAAAAAATCTAAAATTGAAATGCAAAATAAACATATAATTCTAAATATTTACTGGGTTGGTGGCATAACCAAACGTGATTTTAAAACATAATAATTGTTATCTATATCAAAGGACTTTATTATGAAAGTGAAAAGACAGTTTATAGAATAAGAGAAAATATTTGGAAACCACATATCTAATAAGAGTTTAGTATACAGAATGTATAAAGACATCTTACAATTCAACAAAACCAAAAATTACCCAATTAAAAATGGGCAAAAGGCTTGAATAGACATTTCTCCAAAGAAGACATACAAATTTAGAATAAGCACAAGAAAAGATACTCAACAGCATTAGCCACTAGGGAATGAAAATCAGAACTACAATGAGATACCATTTCACACCCTCCACAATGGCTGCTATTAAAAAAATGGAAACTTAAAAGTGTTGGAGAGGATGTGGAGAAAGAGGAAGACTCATTCATTATAGGAGGAAATGTAAATTGGTGCAGCTGCAGTAGAAAACAGGAAAAAAAAGCAGTTTCTGAAAAAGCAGTTTCTGAAAAAGCAGTTTCTCAGAATATTAACTATAGAATTCTCCTGTGACCCACATCTATGTATATATTCAAAAGAATTGAAAGTAGGGCCTCAAATACATATTTGTGTACCAGTGTTCATAATGGCATTATTTAACAATTGCCAAAAGATGGAAGTAACCCAAGTATCCATCAAAAGATGAATGGATAAACAAAATGTTTTTTATATACATGCACACACATTTATAATGGAAGATTATTCAGCAGTGAAAGGAATAAAGTTCTGACACATAGAGCAACAATGTGGATGAGTCTTGAATATATCATATTAATTGAAATAAGTCAGACATATAAAGACAAATATTTTATGATATAACTGATATGAAATAATTAGAATAGGCAAATTTATAGAGTCAGAAACTAGAATACAGGTTATCAAGGACCAGGACAGAGGTAGAGAATAGAGAATTAATGCTTAATTGGTAGAGTTTCTATTTGGGGTGTTAGAAAATTTTTTAAAAATGGTTGGCGATGATGGCAACACAACATTGTAAATGTAATTAATGCCACTGAATTACATATTTGAATTAAAAGGGGAAATTTTAATATGAATTAAAAAGGTTAAAAGGTAAAATTTTAGGTTATGTTTATGTTACTAGAATAAAAATATTAAAAAATAACCCATAAGACTGTACAACATAACAGTGAACCTTAATATGAAGTATAGTCTACAGTTAATAATATAATTATAATAATATTGTTTTATCGATTTAACAATGGTACCACACTAAAGCAAAGTGTTAATAGGGAAAACTTGTGCGGGTGCCCAAGTCCAGGTTCCACAGGCAGGCTGCAAACCAGGGGCTCCAATGAAAGTCCAATGAAGGGCCTTGATGAGTTTTTGGGAGACGTTGGCTGTCCAAAGATGAGCTGGGAAATTCTCTCTGAATGCTGAAATCACTTCCCCTTTTAATGCATTCAACTGATTGGATAAAGCATCACTCATTGCTGACAGCAATCTCCCTGATTGATGCAGATGTAATCATTCATCTACTGCAGTAAACTCATGGATGACTAAAGCCCATAAATGTCCTTGTATTACAATTAGCCCAGTGCTTGCCTGATCAAACAACTGGGCACAATTACTTGGCTGAGTGGACACATTAGCCTAACCATCACAATGGGGTATTCAGGAACTCTGTATTTTCTGCCTGATTTTTCTGTAAATCTACAACTTCTCTAATAAAAAAATAAATCTAAAGAGATATACCTGTAAGCAGCTTGCCATAGTGCCTAGAACAAAAAGAATGTTAGCTGCCCATGTCCTTTCCTTCTTTAACAATAGATTATTGTTAATACTATAAAGCACAATTAAGAAATTAATTAAGATTCGATATTGCATAGTAGAAATACTATGAATCAAAAACCAAAAGATTTGCATTCTGGTCTTATTTCCACTCACTTGAGGGTTGAATGACTTTGACCAAGTCAAGTCACCACTTTTCTGAGCTTCAATGATTGTTGTGATAACATAAGGATAATGATGATAATGATCTTTTCCTTATTTGCCTCATAGTTTTGCTGTGAGGAACAATATCATCTTTATGTGAATACCTTGTAAACTGTACAGATGCCTTTCAATTGGCAGTTTGCATATATATTTATTAAAATATTTAAAACATTCATAATTCTTACTGTACTTTTATTTGCTAGAGAATAACACCACATTTAAAGGCCTCAATAGGACACTAATCTGTACCTTTTTAGAAGTAACTCATTAAAAACTTGCTATCGATCAATTAGGGTTGATCGATAATATTTTGCATATCTTCATTGCCATTCAACAAATTAGAATTATAATGGAACAACATGAACCATCCACTTTAATGGACTTTGTGATCATGGAATAGTTAAATTTAAGTAGAATAGATCAGAGCTAATCTCCACTTATCTCTTCTCTTGAGTAGAAAACCAAATTTTCCAGAATATTTTTAGCATTGATTTTCAATTGGTCATCACTACACAAAACCATCATTTGCAGGAGGTAAACAACTTATAAAACAGTATAAAAAGGAAAAGCTTATTAAATGCTATAGATCAAACCATTCATATGGAAATGTGAAAATTAATTGAATCCTGCTTGCCAATTTCATTGCTAAAGTGAGCAAAAACATCATGACCCATCATCTGTCATCATCTGTAACAACTAATGCCATGTTTGAGGTACTCTATTTAAAGCAATTACCATGCAATTAGCTGTGTTCTCTTTCGTTTACTAGGTACCCTCCTGAGTTAAAGCAACTTTGCTCCTAACATTATTGTCAAAGATCCATTAGAGCTGCTGATTAAAAGCACCTCCACCTTGAAACATGGTAGTTAAGCTTTCAGCTTTAAATAATTTTCTTTCTTTGATTCTTTTGAACCTCAGCAATACAAATTATGTGGCTTTAAAATTATCTATATGAGTTCAAAATACTTTTCAGAAGTCATTAAGAATTTCCAAAATGAAAATAGCTTGGTTCTCAGCATAAAATTGACAAACATACTGGAAAATTTTGTATAGAGTCTTAATTCTTAACAAAGCAAGAACAGGTTTTGTCCTAACCAAGGAGGACATGGACCTTTAACATCTTGAATTTAAAGATAATGAAAAGTCTTGGTTTCTGTTTCTCTCTGAAACACCTTATATTTGATTTTGCAACCAATGCCAATGGCAGGCTCATCC
>JAQZBX010000004.1:106989-287891 GCA_029593785.1 Cabassous unicinctus
AAAAAAAAAAATAAAAGGATAGCCACACACAAAATAATGCCCAACTGTTAACATATTTAAATGGTAATTGCTTTTTACATATTATACAGAATTATTCATTTTATATATCTGAACAAGAAATTAAGTAAGATTAAATGCCTTAATTTTTATTTTAAGTAAAAGTTTCTTAATTAAGTTGTTTTTCCTCCAGTGATAATCTGCTGCTTGACTCAAGGGCAAAAACAATGGAGATGAAACTTGCCTTCTTCCAAATGTGGTCACTGCCATTTTTAACATTTTCATCATATCTGTATCAGTAAGAGCTCATAGGATTTTCACATTTAAATTTTCTAGACTTTCTAGTTGGAAGATTCAGAGAAAAGGGTATAAGAAATATATTTCTAATAAGAGGCCTATATTTTTAAAAAAAATAAAAATTTCTCTAGATATAAAAAGTCTGAGGTTTTAATTTGAAGTAAACCATTGCATTGGTAAAAATCCTAAAATTATATGTATGTGTATATGTGTATATATATATGTTTATATTCAAAACTTTTTTTTTTTAGTATATTTCTAAATTTTGCTATGTATTTTATAGTTTGCATTTAATTCATACCAACAGTAGCCCTGGCCTAGGTTTATGAACTCAGTTCAATTCTACAATTTTTTGAGGACCTAGTACATGTCATACAGGCTTTTAGAGGTGTTTATGCTCTATAAGTTCAAAGCTAACAGCCAAGTGGGAAGATCAAAATTTAGTGCTCTTTAAAATATCCTTGAAAAAATAGAAATCAATATATCAATGTTAAGTGACCAAAGTAACAAGCTAAATCATATTAAAAGTTGGAAGTCTTTATTCTTCGTTTGAAAAATAAATAAAGCAATATTTATGACCAATAAAATTGCAAACAATTCTGGATGGCTCTAATTTGCTGTTACTTCCTAAAAAAGTAGTAAGTTAAAATTGACTAGATGTTTTGGCCTGGGAATATTTTGACACGCTTTATAAAAGAAGCAATTCCACTCTGCTTCTCTTTTTCAAATTTTTGCTTTAAGATGGAGACTTAGGTTTTTGACTTTAGACCTTTCTTCTTTGTTGATATAGCATTTAAATCTATAAATTTTCTTTTGAATCCTTCTGTATGTATATTCCAGAAATTTTGGTATGTTGCATTTTTATTATTTGGTTCAAAATGCTTTCTAATTTATCTTTCGGTTTCTTTCTTTGACACATGGATTATTTAGCAGTGTGTTGTTTAATTACCAAATATTTAGATATTTCCCTAAATATCTTATTTTCATTGATTTGCTATTTAATATCATTGTGGTTATAGAGCATTGTCTATATAATTTTCATCCTCACAAATTTATTGAGAACCTGTTTTAAGGGTCAGCATATGGTTTGTCTTGGTAAATATACTTTGTGCACATGAAAAGAATGTGTACTTTGTTACTGCTTTCAGTGTTCTCTAAATACCAGCTACATCAAGGTAGTCATTAGTGTTCTTCAAATCATCCAGATTTTTACTGACTTTTCGTCTAGTTATATTAATTCCTGAGAGAGAAGTATCAAAATCTCCAGCTATGACTATGGAATTGTCTGTTTCTCCCTTTAATTCTATCAGTTTTTGCTTTATGTATTTTGAAGTTCTGGTTTTAGGTAAATGCATGTTGGTGATTTTTATGTCTTTCTAATGAATTTATTCATTAATCATTATGAAATGTTCCCCTCTATTTCTGGTACTATCTCTTAGTATTGAAGGCTACTTTATGTGATATTAATATGGCCATTCAGCCTTCTGAATGAATGCTACCTTTTTCAATGCATTACTTTTGACCTATTTGTTTCTTTATATTTAGAGTGCTTCTCTTACAGGCAGCATGTGGTTATATCTTTTTAAAAATCTATTCTGACAACTTCTGCATTTTAATTGGGGTATTTATTCTACTGACAGCGTAATTATTGGTATAGTTGGATATAAGTACATATTTTGCTATTTTGCTTTCTCTGTTTTCTGCTTTCTGCTGCTCTCCTTCTTTCCTTCTTCCCTGTAGATCAATTGAATGTTTAAAATTCAGTTTTAATTTCTACATTGACTTTAAAGATATTCCACTGTACATTATTGGTTAATAGCTCTTCTATGATGGGGCTTCTCAAAATGTGCTCCGCAGACCAGCAGCAGCACCCGGGACGCTTACACATCACTCCTTTATGGGACTTTACTCTTCCTCCTTGCTGTGTTTGCCCCAAAGTCTGGTTATTTAAGCAGATTGAAATAAGGACTTTCTATCCAAGATTTTAGTCATCTCAAACAATGCTTCCTGGGACCCATTTTCAGACTAAAAGAAAAAGAATCAAGATACAGAGGGCCATTCTCTTCAAGTTTGTTTTTTTTTCAATATGCACCCACAATATAGCTGTCACCCGGGGGACTGCTGCTCCAATAGAAGCAGGTCAGTCATTACTGGAAGTGGAATTTTTCTGTGTTCTTTGAGGATGTCCCAATATGCAATGACTATTTCCTGACTTTCTGGCACAGCAAGATGTTCTTTCTAGTTTTATCTTGCCCGTCTCTGCCTCAGCCTTATAATCAGTCATTTTTCCAAAAAGACCTAGTTTCTTTTAGTAGCAAATTGTAATTAGCAGCCAAGGTCTGGACATTAGATGTGCTTATTGCTGTTTGTGTGGCTGCTTCCAGGTTCTCTCAGTGGTCAGAGATATCTCTCTATCTATTGTCTAATCATTCAACTATTGAAAACTGCATGTTTACACTGTTACTTGCAATTCCAATCCAACACACAGGTTTCAATCTAGGCTTGTTGTTTTTGTTCTTTTGTTTGTTTGTTTTTTTCTTTCCATACCTGTAACTCATTTTTCTGATGAGAAACTTAGATCTCATTATTTCCCAGGTGTACACCTTGTATGTAACCAATCTCCAATTTAAATAATTCCTTTCCTCCCCCACCCAAGACAACCTTTTAACTGTGCTTCAATTTGTGTATGTGTGTGTGCTCAAATGTGACACACTGTGCTGTGTGCTGCAAGTTGCCATCACTATCCTCCCCCTGTCCCCATACACACACAGTGTATGGATGCTCTCTAACCCCAGCTCAGGCTCCTGTACCCTGGCTAGGCTGCGACCACCACTAAACCCTGCACAGGCATGGTCAACTGCCTTATCCTGCTTGAAGGTTTCACACAAGGCTCCTATATGTTACCACCCCCTACAGCCTCCATTCAAGAGAAAGCTTAAAAATAGTCCTCACAAAAGAGAGAAGGGAAGTTTGCTTGCTACAAATGTCCATTATTTGGAATTATATTTTGTTTATTCAGAGCTGCTTTAAAAATGGACTTCATTTTTGTAGCAAAGGCAAAGATTGTACTATATCAATGTTAAAGGTAAAAAAAATGGATTTCAGAATTCTATTGTTTCACTCTTTATAATATTTTTTAAAAATTGGAAACAGTCCAAAAACAATATTGGTTAAGTGAATTATGGTATATTTTTAGGATGTACCCTTTTAAATTACACTGATTAACAATAAAAGCTCTTCATGATAGTTTTATCAGAATAAAAATGGCTATATATAGCATGTTGAGGTTATGCTCATTCTTATTTACATGCGTGGTTAGTTCTAGAATTAACATGAATTTAGGTTTTTCTTTTGCTTCTCTTTAATTTTTACATAATATATAATTATATGTCTCATTTAATTTAAAACCTTTGTTTCAAAATTCACTTACTGACTTTTGAAGAAAAGAATAATATGACTGGTTGAACATGGGGTCAGGTTTTCTAGGCTTATATAATTCTTAATCCTTCAAAATGAAATGAATGAAAATATTGATGTGCCAAAGAAAATACAGATTGTCAGATTACAGCTTGACAAGGTTCCAAAAATTCTTCAGGTGCATGACTTATTGGAAATTGTTTCTTTCTGCTCTGTTTTTTTGAGTTTCCCCTTTCAGATTCAAAGTTCTCTTAACTTTTTTCTCATTTTTTCCTTCTAACTCTGTCTCTAATACTTCAGCTGCACAAACCAGACCTTCCCTTTTGTGACAATTCTCTGCTTATTACTTTCCAATTGTCTTTTCTCCCTTAGCACCCCTCAGCAATTAAACATTTTTTTCCAGCACTGCAGGGAGAATTTGAATATTATTGGACCCCTTTTGATCTTCCAACTACTTGGAATAGAAATAAACATTATATTTTATTTTGTAAGGACCTGGAGATCAGTAGAGAGAATAGACTCAACTATTTATTCTAGTAAGTAAGTTATTTAATAAAACTGACATAGTGCTTAAAATATCCAATAATATGATTCACATTTTTACAGGCATTGCCAATTCCAAAGTGGAATCCATGAGAAACCATGTGTCTATTCCTGTGTCTGATATAGATTCTTTATACCCAACATCTGCAAATGAAAACAATAAACAGCTTTAAATGTCATTTTCTTCCCTTGACCACACTGGATAAAATCATTTTCAGATAAGGATTACATATACTGGTCTACAAAATCCTAGCCAGATTTGGCAAACTATTTCAGAGTTCATCACAAATCTGCCTTTGAATTGAAGTGGTGAATTTGGCATGTTTCTCTGCTGAAACCTGGATGCCAATAAACCTGTGACATGACTGGACTGAGAGGTTGTGTAACACACCTTCGCCCAGTGAAGGTAAAGAGACTTATGGTAGGTATAGGCCTTTCTGGCTACTATCAGTAATAAAAACAATTAACAAGAGATGCATTGAGAATGATAACACCAGGAAAGGCTATGTCAAACTTGCACATATTTTTGCTTCTATAATCTACTTATATCATCCTGTGGCAGACTTAAACCAGTATTCATTGAATAAGATTCAAGAAAAAAATCTGAGAAAATTTATATGCAATAAGAATGATTTTCTATTCAATTAAAAACATTTTTTTTAAAAAGTAGGTATTTTCCTAAGAAATGTAGGCATTTGTTTAGAGTCCCTGATCAGTGATGCATGTACACCAGTTGGCCAGCATAGACCAGGTTTGTACCTGTGGTCCTGGCAGGAATATTTACAATGCCACAGCTTGGACAATAAATTATATGTCACCCTTACCATTGATACGAGTAAATAGAGTCACCAGATGAAAAACACTTAAATGCAAGTATGGTGGGCCACTGAAAACAAGGATCCATCCTAAACAAGAATAAAGGGATAACATATATTTGACTTGACATTATACGTCAAGAGAAAAGTCTGAATTAAATTTCTAAAAAATTAATTTAGACGGTGTTGAAAAATAATGCAACTCTTGCATATTAAAAGTACACCTAAATAATAGAATATAATTTAAAGCAAGCTATGACCTTAGAGTTCATCTTTTTATCTTTTTTAGTTTGTAGCTAGGGTAAAGATGTTGAATAAATTGTTTAGCATCTTAACCCTGTGGATGTTTCATATCTGGTTTAATTCTAGGCAGATATAAAAAGTCAATCAATTGTACAAAAATTTGTTGGAATCAGATTCATTTTTGTCATGGAAATTCTGCCAGAGTTTTACCATCATATCTGGTTCGTGGAAGTTGTAGGTAGGAACAAACACGAGGAGTTCATGGGGATAGGTTGTTTCATTAATGAAATGTGCTTTTTAAAAATCGTAAGTAGACCATTAATCTTCATCCTGGCTAGATATCTGAATCATGTGTAGAATTTTTAATATTTCAGCTGCCTGCGTCCAATTCTCAGAAGGCCTGATTTACTAATTCAGAAGTAGAGCCCAAGATTCTGGGTTTTTATAAAAGGTCCATAGGTGAATCTGATAAATGGCTTGTTTTACAACCATTGCCCAATGGCTTTAGCATTGACTCCTATACTTCTGTGTGGTCACTTACTTTGGTGAACTAGGCTGGACTCCTTTTACAGCTTTCTCTTAAAGTCTGGGGATAAACACAGACTGAGTAGTATGCTTCACCTTGCCAGTTTCTTAAGCCCATTCCCTGGTCTGGACCTTCTATATATTATATAGAACATTAACTATAGAAAAAGGATGACAACAAAGTATGTGAGAAAGGAAATTCCTCTCCTTAATGAGCAAAATAGAATTTATTCAATTTCTCTTTTAATATATTCCTTTCTTTGGTCAATATTCTGGTCCAGCTTGCCTTCCTAGGATGGACAGCATCATCCAGCCTTTCTTCATCTTCAGACCCAGCTAAATGAATGAAACATGAGGAGGCCCAAAAGAAAAGCTAGCAAAAAAGGAAAAGTTCCCATGAAAGAGAAATGATCTGAGAGAAAGCAAGAGAAAGATATCTTCTCCTCAGTACAGTTCTATTTGTAATGTCTGCTGAGTTTTAGTTTCTCATAGTATATATTTAAATGCTCCTTTGTTAGGAATTACATAGAAAATACTGCTAATGATAAAAGCGTTCATAATTTAGGGTGACATTTTATTTGTCATATTTTGGGGGAAGCTATCAAACTGAAAACTCAACAGACATGGTTCAGAGGAAGAAAGAATGTAAAAATGATAATCTCTGTTGAAGCTAACTGCAAAAAATTACAGAAGGGCGGTTAACAATGTATGCTGTTCTACTTTATGTTTTCAATGGATTTAACGTAGCACATTCAAATTAAGCCTTTAAAAAATAAACTTATATTCAAGGACATCTTTGTGGTGATAATAATGCAAAGCTATGTTTCTTGAATAAGAGGGAAAATGAGTGTGAATAGAGACTTTTCTGGCTTATATCTTCCTCTTCTACTATTTCCTCTACATTTTAAAAATTTAATATTCCTTTTTATACCATCTGTACTTTCACTATTTTCATATGAATACTGAACAAGTTAGTATCACAGAGAGGAAAAAGAATCAAAGACTAAGGAAGCAAAAAGGACTTTAGAGGACAAACGAGGCAAAATGAACCCATAGAACTCACTGGAACATGATTGAAGTAAATGCAGAAAAAAAGTCTAACGTCCTAAAAAGAAAAATTTCCCTTAATCCAAAAAAGAAAAAACAAAAAACAAAACAAACAAACAAGAGAAACTTGTTTCTGAATCCCTGCAAAGCAGACCTGAGTCAAAGACTTGAGCTAGTTGTTTATTGAAGAGGTACTACCAGAAAGCAGAAGGGAGGCAGTGGGGAAAATTTGAGGGAAGGAGAAAAGTCATTAAACCTGCATCAATGTGCAGATGAGTGCTGAGAAACCAGGTGGAACAAATTCAAAATTGTCCCATGGGAGTTAAAGGAGGCTGGAAGATTGGGTTAGGGTTTCCCTTATGGGCTTTCCATATTGCACCTTCAACAAGCTCTCCTGGTGTCAGAGAATATCTTTATGCAGAGAATCAAAGAGGAACTGAGATGGGAAGATTTCAGCATGCAGTACATTTTTCTTCCATACTTCAGATGGACTCAGGCATGTACCAAGCATGATGGGATAGCATTCTCAGAAATCAGTAATTGTATAATATTCACCTCAACATATTCACTGATTTCTCTTGCAATTTCTTCTTTGATCCATTGGTTGTTTAAGGGTGTGTTGTTTAATCTCCATATATTTGCAAGATTTCCCTTTTTCTGCCTGTTGTTGATTTCCAGCTTCATTCCATTATGATAAGAGAAGGTGTTTGGCATAATTTCAATCTTTTAAAATTAATTGAGACCTATTTTGTAACCTATCATATGTTCTACAAAGATCCATGAGCACTTGAGAAGAATGTATAACCTGCTGCTTTGGGGTGGAATGTTCTTTATATGTATGTTAGGTCTAGTTCATTTATCATGTTATTCAAGCTCTCTGTTTCCTTATTGATCCTCTCTCCAGATGTTCTATGAAATGATGAGAGTGGTGTATCGATGTTTCCAACTATTATTGTAGAGACATCTATTTCTCTCTTCAGTTTTGCCAGTGTTTGCCACATGCATTTTGGGGCACCCAGGTTAGGTATATAAATATTTACCATAGTTATTTCTTCTTGATGAATTGTCCCTTTTATTAATATATAATGAAATTATCATCTCAAACAGCAGTTTTGCAATTAAAATCTATTTTATCTGATATTAGTCTAGCTAGTCTGGCTCTTTTTAGTTACTATTTGTATGGAGTATATTTTTTCAACCTTTCACCTCCAGCCTATTTGTGTCCTTGTATCTAAAGTGAGACTTTTGTAGACAGCATATAAATGGATCATATTTTTTATTCACTCAGCCATTCTGTTTCTTTCGATTGGAGAGTTCAATCCATTAACATTCAGTATTACTATTGTAAAGGCATCACTTACTTTGCCACTTTTATCTGTGGCTTTCTTTTGTTGTATTTTACTGTCAGTCTTTTTACCCTTTTAGTTACTCATACTAATATTATTCATTTCTACACTCTTCTCCAAGAGTCTTTCTCCTGTCTTTTTCTATCAGACTGCAGCAATCCCTTTAGAATATCTGTAAGTCCAGTTTCTTGGTGGTAAACTCTCTCAGTTTCTGTTTATTCTGTGAAGACGTTAAACTCCCCACCCTCATTTCTGAAGGACAGTTTTGCTGGATAAAGAATTCTTGGCTGGCAGGTTTCTCTTTCAATATCTTAATTATATCGTGCTACTGCCTTCTCCCCTCTATGGTTTCTAATGAGAAATCAGCAATTAGTCTTGATAAGCATCCCTTGTATGTGATGAATTGCCTTTCTCTTGCTGCTTTCAGAATTCTCTATTTTGGCATTTGCCATTCTGAATAGTAGATATCATGGAGTAGCTCTGTGTGGATTTATTCTGTCTGGAGTCTGTTGTCCTTCCTGGACATTGATATATATTTTTTTCATAAGGATTAGGAAATTTTCAGCCTTCATTTTTGCTCCTTTTCCATTCTTGTCTCCTTCCAGGACACCCATAACACATATGTTTGTGCATTTTGCACTGTCATTTAATTCCCTGAGACCCTGTTCAAGTTTTTCCATTCTTTTCTCTGTTCTCCTGTCATTTCAAGTTCATATGGTCTGTCCTCCATTTCACTTATTCATTCCTTAGCCATTTAAAATCTACCAGTATATGCCTCTCATGTATTATTAATTGCATCCATTGTGTCTTTCATTCCCATAAGAACTGTTATTTTTCTTTGCAAGTTTTCAAATTGTTCTTTATGCTCACCCAGTGTCTTCTTAATACACTTTATCTCTTTAGCCATATTTTCCTTCAGCTCCTTGAATTGATTAAGAAGATCTGTGAGAACGTCATTGATTTTTGTCTTAAATACTGTGTCTCATCAGGATTTTTAATTTGTTCCTGGGCTATATCTTCCTGTTTTTACAATGACTTGTAATTTTTTGCTGATGTCTAGGCATCTGACTATGTTGGTGAATTTACTCTGTTGATCAATTCATTTCTCTTGCTTAGTGGCTTTGTCTCACCACTCTTCTCTGATTTTCGGTTCAACTTTTTCTAAATCTTTAAAATTGCTCAACTTAAGTTATCAAAATAGGGCCAGGGACCACTAATGGGGCACAGACGAGATCCACAGAGATCTGAGGACAGGGACATGAGAGACTCCAAATAACATCTTTTTCTTTCACTTTCCCAGCCTGCCAGCAGATTGTGCTCTTTAGTGAACCTTTCCATGGAGGTGCTCTTTCAACCTTTACTGGCTTGTGTTTCTGGGCAGTGATTCAAAGTGGGGCTCTGCTGTCCAAACTCACTGAAGAAAAACCACACTCAACCCTCCACTGCATGCGCCCTCTTCCCAGGGAAGAAATGTTTGTTCTCATCTCAGGGACACCATCAGTCACTGGTTATACTGAGGCTGTTTGCCTTGAGGGTGGGGGATGGACTCCATTCCTATTCATGGGGGCGAGTAACTCATTGTTTTCATTTTGGGCCCTTGTCTCTCTATCCATCTCTAAATTTGGGAAGTTCTCTGGCATTAATTCTTTGAATATTCCTTCTTCCCCTTTCTTTCTTCTCCATCTGGGATTCCCAAAATGCATATATTGATATTCTTGATGGTATACCAGAGGTCTCTTAGGCTAACTTTGCTTTTTATAATTCTTTTACTTTCTGCTTCTCAGCCTGACTCATTACAATTCTCTTGTCTTGGAGTTTGTAGATTCTTTCTTCTGAAAGCTCCATTCTGCTTTTGAAACCCTCCTGGGAATTTTTCATTTCAGTTATTGTGGTCTTCAACTCCAGTGGTTCTGTTTGGTGCCTATTTAAAATTTCTAATTTTTTACTAAGATTTTCTAAGAAAATACTGTTTTCTTGATATCCTTTAGCTCTTTCTCTATTTTCCTTCATCTCCTTGAGCATTTTTAAGATCTTTTGTTTTTTAATCTTTGGTATGTCTACATCCTGGTTGTCTTCATTGGTGTTTTTTGAATTTTTATTTTCTACTTCTGGATGGGCCATCATTTCTTGATCTTTGTATTGTACTCTTTTATTGCACTCAGTACATTTAAAATTTTAAAATATTAACTCTGGGATTTATTCTCTGAGATGTCTGTTTCTTGATTTTGTTATCAGCTGTTGATAAGACAGAGATTTTCTTGAGTTTCAGCCTTCATATCACCTAAAGTCTGCCTAAGGTGAATGCAGAGTACAGGGACCTCTGTCTTTTCTGGTCTTGTGTCTTGTCCTGCCTTGTGCTTGTTGGAATTTTTTTGGAGTTCCCCTTTTTATAGTAGTTTGGTTATCCCCTCTATTTCCTAGGAGATATACCTCCCTCTCCTGACTGTTTAGAGGAGGCAAGCCTTTCCCCCAGGCTGTAGTTTCTTACACTCCTTTGGTTGTCTCAAGCAACTTTTTTCTGGAAAGCAAACTCTTGGATGGGGCACAATAGGGAAGAATTTCCCAAGTCAGCCTTTACTAGCCCAAACAAGGCCAGGAACCCATGAAGAGGCACAACTGGCTCCAAACTGCTCTGTGGAGTGGGTCAGGAAGGGTGCCAGGATCTTCTTCCATGGCTCTCATACCTGAGCTCTCCTGCTTTGCCCAGCAAATGCAGTCCATTAACTAACATACCCTGAGGAAAGAACCGTTTTTCAAGTCTTCCACTACTGCCTTTGCCTGGAAGGGTTGGAACAATGGCCACCCTCAGAGCTGGGACTCCAGTGATCTGAAGTCACTAATCAAAAGCCATGATCAGTAATCAGCTGTGCCCAACCCTGATCTTGGTGAAGAAGATTTTTATGTCCCTTTCTGTCACCAGCAAGCTAGGCAGGATTTGGACCTCAGGGTGGTCTACAGTGATAGTGCAGTATGGGCACTGGTAACCATCACAAACAAAGAGCAAATTACTGGTCTTTACTGTAAATTACCAGCCTCTCTCTCTTGCTCTTCCCTGGATGCTGTACAGTGCTCTACAGTCATCTGGATTTTCAAAATAGTTGTTTCTGACATTTCTTGCCTATTTAATAGTTATTCTGATAGAAGAATGATTCCTGGAGCTTCCCACTTTTCCATTTTCCTGCCATCCTCTTATATACAGATTCTTTTGCTTAGAATAATGTTTTTGAGGCCCATTTTTGTTGCTGAATCAGTAATTTATTTCTTTTAATTGATAAGTAGTATGGCATTTTATTAGTATACCACAATTTTTTAAAAAAAATCCATTTCCCTATTGATGGACATTTGGGTTTTTTAAAGTTTGGTCTATTATGAATAAAGTTTCCATTATTGTTCATAAGTTTTTGTGGACCTCACTTTTTATTTTTCTTGAGTAAAGATTGAGAAGTAGAGTTACTGGATCTTATGGTAGTTGTATGTTGAACTATTTAAGAAGCTCACAAGGCATTTTTCAAAGTGACTAGCATATTGTTTTCACCACTGGCAAAATGTGAGTTCCAGTTGTTCCACATGCTTGTCAACACTTGGTATTGTCATTAAAAAAAAAAAAAAGTTTAGTCATTTAAATGGGTGTGTAGTCATATCAAAATCATGGTTTTAATTATTTCCTACATGAAAAATAATATTGATCATCTTTTCAGGGGCTTTTTTGGGCATTTTCTCTTAAGGAACTATAAGAGTTCCTTAAAAATTCTAAGTCATTTATCAAACATATGTACTGTGAATATTTTCTTCCAGTTTATAGCTTTTCTTTTAATTTTCTTACTAATATTTTTTGTAGAGCAAATATTTAAAATTTAAATTTAGTCCAAATAACATTTATAAATTATTAATACTTTTAACTTTATTGACTTTTTTTGTCTGATGTAAGAAATATTTGCCTATCCCAATGTTTGAAAGACTTTGTCCTATATATTCTTTAGGAAGTTATTTAATTTTTCTTTTTATATTTATGTCTATGATTAATTTTGAAATAATTTTTGTGTATTATACTTCTTTCTATATGAATGTCTAGTTGTTTTCACATTAATTGTTGAAAATATCATAATTTTTAAATTAAATTATCTTGACAACTTTTTGAAAATTCAATTCACCACATATGTATAGGCCTGTTCTGAGCCCTCTTTTCTATTTTATTAAGCCAATACTATATTGCTTTAATTAATATAACATTATACAAAATCTTATAGTCAGGTAATATATGTCTTCCAAGTTTGGTCTTTTTTTGGAACATGCTATTAGCTTTATTAGTTCCTGTCCACTTTTTCATAAATTCCCTCCAAAATAAATTTCTACAAAAATTTTATTTGTATTGCATTTAATCCATGGAATATTTAATAATATTATACCTCCCAACCCCTGAATATGGCATATCCTTCAATTTATTGAGATATTTTTATGTTCTCCTAGAAATATTTTATAGGAAATAATGTAGGATTTTAAAAATCTTTTGTTAAATTTTCTCCTAAGTTTTTCTCTTTTAAATGCTATTTTAAATGGCATTATTTAAAAATTTAAATTATCAGTTTGTTGAAGTATGTAGAAATATAATAAATTTATTTATATTGACCTGGTTTCCTGAAAATGCTAAATTGACTTTTTTAAATCTAGAAGTATTTTTTCTCAATTCCTTAGGATTTTCCATATAGACAATTGCATTTTCTGTGAATGGTTTTATTTCTTCCTTTCCAATATACATTCCTTTTATTCTTTTTCTTGCCTTATTTAACTGGATAGTGTCTTCCGGACAGTATTTAA
Organism: Cabassous unicinctus; assembly: GCA_029593785.1. Taxonomy (NCBI): domain Eukaryota; kingdom Metazoa; phylum Chordata; class Mammalia; order Cingulata; family Chlamyphoridae; genus Cabassous; species Cabassous unicinctus. Next base: position 120,035 of record JAQZBX010000004.1, read on the forward strand.
TAAAATTGGTGAAAGTTGATAGGCTTGCCTTGTGTTCTATGTTAGGGGAAACATACTCAAGAGTTTACCAATAAGTACAATGTTAACTGTAGGATTATAGAAAATGCCTATTATTTGCTTGTGGAAGTTCTGTTTTTTAAAATGGTTTCCTAAGAGATTTAATCATGAATACCTGTTAATTTTTTTCAAATAATTTTTGCATGTATTGAAATGATAAAATTATTTTCTCTTTTATACTGTTAGTATAATAATCTACATTAATTTTGAATTATTAAACCAACCTTGCATTCTTAGATTAACTCCATATTGTCATGATATATTACACTATTTATATGTTGCTCTATTTTTCTCTGGTGCACTTTTCTGAAGATTTTGCCTGGTTCATCAGAACCAGCTCTGATGTATCCCACCCAGCTCACTAGCTCACTGTCTGTTGCTTGGTCTTTAGCTTCCTGGGCAATCATTAGGAAATTGTTTGTGTGCAAGATCTGGAGCCACCATCACACTAACTTCTTGATTTTACTTTCTCTAAGGGAATGCAATCTTTTACTACCAGTTGTTTAATGCTTGAAAACATTTACCTCATAAAAGTTTATACTTGTGTATGGTAGGAAGGCAAGTCCATTATCAGTTATCCTGTTATAGACAATGTTGGAACTGGAGGCACGTTTTAATTCAATTTATTCATCTGAGGAGGGTGAACCAGCAGAGTAAACTACTTTATCAACTTCAGAGTTTGAGTTTGCACTTGGTTAACATATGGTTAGGGAGAAAATACCCAGGTGAAAGCAATAAAGAGAAAATACCCATGATTTTCTATAAATTTATGATAAAATAAAAAATACAAGGGACAATTTATGAACTTTCATTATACCTTATATTACTCATATTTTATGACTTCATGTACTATAAAAAACAGATTTCACAAAACTGGACAATAACATAAAGCCTACCTGTATATTTATATTTCAAAATGATAAAGATAGGATATTAGCAAACATGAGAAATCTCTTATTTTCCTGCATCTTGTATTTTTAAAAAATATAGAAAAGATATAATCAATGAAGAAAAAGAACAAAGCAAAATGCATTCTGAATTGAGTCCTTGATCTCAATCTTACTGTTCAGGATAAAAGACGTTGTAATTACACTGCACCTGAAAAAAAAAAAAAAGGTCTGTGGATTGTTTAATAATTTCCCTTTAATCAAAAGCTTTCTTCTTAAAGGGAAAATTTTTATTACAGTTTCTTCTTAAAGAAAATTTTATTTTTATGAATGGACTTATCTAATTTTCATATTCAAATATGTTAGTGTTCTCCCAGTTTAAATTGATAAATTTTACCTTCTTTAACTTCTCTTTTCTTGAAACCTACCTTTACCTCTCCCCCTAGCTAAAACACACACATACACATACCTGCCAAGCAATGCATACTCCTCTTTATAATACTGGAATATCTACAAACCAAATAACCATTTTTAAATTATGACTTTTCTGAAACTTGTAGTTAAAGAATTACTTTGGATGCCTTTGGCCTTGTAATGACATTCATAAATATTTTATTAGACTTACTCTCTATTGGATTTATTAATCTGGTATACCACCAGTCCTAATTAAAGCCTTCCTCTCCTTGAGTTCTTACTTGGGACTAATTTGTCAATTTGTTGTGCGTCATACAGTCATGTTTTTTTCAATATTGGGTGTCACAATCCAAGGGATTTGCATATTTTAGATTTTATTTTTCTTGACATTCCATAAAATTCCAATTTGGCTCAGATAAAATTTAGATTATAGAATTTCCACCTCTAAAATTATGTTATAGTGGAAAAAGAATAGACAAATAGTGGAAAATGAATGGATTTATTGTTCCTTTACATGTATCCAGTATCCTTGTTGGCAATAATCCTTGGATTTTTGAGTCAAATGGTTCGGTGTTCAGGGAGAAAAAATTGTGATGTTTTAGGCAGTCATTTCTGTTATTGTAGGACATAAAGCTCTGGTAAAATACAGATTGATTTTGTAAATTCAGTATCATTCGTTTTGAGCTGTTGTAAATTTTCTCCAGCTCTTCTAATTCATTGTCTAATGATCGCAACTGCTGACATTTTGAATTTTCATCTTTGGTGCCTTCTTGGATCTTTTAAAAGAGTGCTTGGAAATATTGAGGATTTTAGCAAGATATTTTAAATTGGAGCCATGCTATCTATTTTGTTCATATTTTATCAACTAAAATGGATTTCAATGCTTCCTGCCAGTCCTTTTATATAGTCTAGTCCATTGCTTTTTCACTAAAACATTTTTTAAACTCAAGCACAACAAATATTCAGTAAAGTTCTCTAATTTAAACGTACAACTAGTTTGCTGGTTTGAATCTGTATGGACCCAAGGAAAGTATGTTCTTGAAGTTAATCTATTTCTGTGGGTGTGAACCCATTGTAAGTAGAATCTTTTGGCAAGTAGCATCTTAACTTGGGATGTGACCCACCTCATTCAGGGTGGATCTTAATCCTATTACTGGAGTCCTTTATAAATCAAAGAGTAAAAGGGCCACAGACACAGGAAAAAGCCTTAAGATAAAGGCGAGGTGCTGAAGGCTGGAGGCAGAGCCCAGAGGCATGGAAAGAAGCGCTGAAGATGCTAGGTCCGCTGAGCCTCATGAAGCTGAAATAGAGGCTTAGAGGAGAGGGGAGAGATGAGCAGGTTGCCATTATGCCCTGCCATGTCCTTGATTACCCACAGCTGAGTTCCAAGAGAAAGCATCTTTAAATGACGCTGCCATGGGCCTGATCACCCTCAGCTGCAATTCGGTGAGATAACATCTCTGATGATGTCTTGATTTGGACATTTTTATAATCTCGGAATTTTAAGCTTTTACCCTAATAAATTCCCATTATAAAAGCCAACCCATTTCTGGTAAATTGTCTTGACAGCCTGTAGCAAACTGAAACAACTGGATAAATTTTACATATGTGTACAATTGTGTAACAAAATCAATATAAAGAGATAAAAATGTCCCCATGACCTGAAAAAGTTTCTTTGAGCCCCAGTCCCTTTCAATAACCAACTACAGAGAATATTGTTATTCTAATTTCTATAACCATTAGTGAGTTTTCCTGGTACCTGAATTTCATGTACATGGAATCATTAAGCATGCATTCTTTTATGTATATTTTTGTACTTATATATATATGAGAGTCATCAAAGTCATTGAACATAGCAGTGGTTTATTTATTTATAGATTTTTTATTTTTCTGTGTAGAACTTCATTGGATAAGTGTACCATCATTTATTTATGCATTTTCCTATTGATAAATATTTGAGATTTTTCTAGTTTGGATGAATATTAAGAATAAAGATGCTATGATTATCACTGTGCAAGTTTTATTAAACTTATAGCTTTATAATAAATTTTGAAGTCAGGTCATGTTATTCTAGTTAGAAACCCTTACAAATCCAACTGCTTTATCTCCATATCTGGCAAACTCCAACTTCCCTACATCTGAGACAGACTTGACAAACTCTATTTCTTTAGCATCTGCCAATCTTTGCTTACCTCAGAAGAACTGTCTTTCCTCATAATTTAGTGACTTAGATTTATTTGTGTCTGTAGGTCTCTGATGTGTTTAATGTATAGATTTTAAACTCTCTTGGAGACTGAGAAAAGGATAAGTGAATTATCCAACCACTAATCAGACCTTAGTAAACACATTTGTCACCTGACCTATTTTTTCCTCATAAGTCTTATACCAGCATGTCCTATGAGGTCTGAGCTCTACTAACCCTTTTAGTTTTGCCTGCCACCTCTCCAAAGCAATTACAATCTGGCTTACTTATCTGATAATCTGGAAATCTTCCCTGTTCTTTCACACCTTCATACATATTCCTGTTCCCTCTCCTGACTTTCCAAACCATCAAATTCCTACTCACCCGTCAAAGCTCATTTCATGAAACACCTCCTCTGGAAACCCTCCTTGATACCTCTCTCAGACATAGTTAGTTCCCTCCCCTCAGCAATCCTAATACACTCTGTGCATAACGATAAAGTATGGTAACAGACCACTAGTTTAACAGGACATGAGTGCTTCAGGTGCAGGATCAATGTTTCATTGATCTTAGAATTTTTGAGAGTTTGGTGAGCAGCCTCTTTGCATAATGAAAAGAAGTGAAGAAAAATGTCCAGAACATATTGGAAGAAAAAAATTCTATGTGAATTAGCGATGCAGAAATTTCACTGACAAGTGAAATAATGTAAAAGAACCAAAGTTTTCTGCATGCCAATGTACCAATGTCTATATTGCATATGTATAATGTCTGTTCATTAATCACTTCAAAACTTGTAAAATAACATTTGAAACCATGAAGTTTTATATATACTATGTGTTACCTTTTCTACTATCCTTTAGGAAAGAATAGGTGCATAAACTGAAGAAAGGTTAAGTGGCTTGCCCAAGGTCACACAGTGTGCTAGTTAATTGACTGCTTGCCTTCAAGATCTGGTCCTTGTCCTACAACTTCTCTATCCTGTCTTAAGAGCAGACAACCCCTGTAAACTACATTTCCCAGGCTCATTTGCCAAATGGCTTCCCATTACTTGAATAATGGGAGACACTGGTAGATGATTGGAGAATGGAAGGAGAGTAGAAGCCTTGGAGAGTAGAACCCCTCTATTTCTCTGCTTCAGTTGATATCTCTGGCAGCAGCTGCATCTCTTCTGGGGCGCAGCTCACACCAGGGTGCCCTGTTATGATTTCATTTTCTGGTGGAAGACCTAACTTCAGCTTTCTCTTTCTTCTTGTGGGCCCTCCTATATGGGTTCCAGCTTCCAGTTACTGATCCAGTTCCTGGGCCCTAACGTCACCTCCTCCATTCCTCAGTTCTAGGGATGATAGTAGCTTCTTGCTCTTGCTAACCTCTGGGCTGTCTCACTTTCCCTTACTTGCCTCTTCAACTCTTCTGTCACCTTTGTGGCAAGCTCCTGTATTAAATTCCATTCCTGAAATTACCTGACATGGGTTTGCTTTTTCTTGAAGAGATGCTGAATAATATACACAACAAAGTGATGAATCTGAGATTTGAAAACAGAAGTGTCTCTTTCTAAGTGCTGACACATATTGCTTTCCTTTAAAATGCACTGCATAAATATATATGGTACTTATTTATCTATATGCTAATATGTAGATTATTAAAAAAAATTCATATGAGTCTATATAAAATTTCAAGTTACAAAACAATTTTGATATCTTGTTCCCATAGTGGACACAACTTCATGAACTTCTTTTATTAAATTCTGTTGCAACAAAGCTTATTAAGTCCTAATTTTTCCTGGTTAATATTTATAATTAAAATTATGTAATGTATTTCATAAAATCTTTTCAATTACAATTTAAAAATTATTAATTTAATTCAGCTTTCTTTAAGGTAGAGACTTTATGTCTTTGTATACTTAGCATTTAACAGCGATTGTGACTTCAAACTTTATTCATTTAAATAAATGTATTTATTAAAGGATATCACGCACATTCTTGCCCTTGTTAACATGAACCTTTTCTCTTTTCATAACTTCTTTCTCATTCCTGGGGCCTATTATCTTGAGGGGAAGCTGAGCGTGTTTCATTGTTTTGCTTCCACCCGCTTTTTAGGTAAAACCTGAATGCATGACATATGGTACAGATAAAAATAACCTACGGTTTTCATAATAGTGAGGAAGGCAAAGAGTTCCTATAATGGACAAGCACTGTGCTAAGCCTTGGGTTGGATTGACATCCCTTTCCTCATGGAGCTGGGGTCCAGTGCTAGCTATTACCGGATGTTTTAAAAAAACTGTAGTGCTTTTAAAATCCAATACATATGTTATGTTGAAGATGTAGTATGCAAATGTCAACTTCCAATCAGTTTTTGAGATAGCACAAATATTGTACAAATATAAAATTCTTATAACATTTATATTGTTGGTCACAAAATTTAATATTTGTAGTGATGATTCTGATTTCCTTAACTCACCAAAAGGATTCATAAGAGCAAAAGAAAGTCCTTATGAGCTTATTTTAGGACTGTGCAAAGCTTGTTTTACCCCAGGAGAAACAGGAAGTCATGTTTGCCTGAGAGTAAACAAACTCCAAAAGGCAATTTGAATTTGGTCTGAAACTAAGAATCCACAAGATTTGGGTTGGTTGTAAACACAGAGAAGCATTATTTCTTCCTTCCTCATTATTATCCTGTCTAGCCCCCTGCCGCTGCATGATTATCCACCACAATCAAATGTTTTGTTAAACCTAATTTTAAATTATTCAAATACTAAAGGATTGTTATTCATTAAAAAGGACAAAATTGTATTATTTCCTAGTCTGTTTCAATCAAATTGTATTAATTCATTGACAGTTCTATATATGAAGACTAGATGGTACATAGAAGGAAAAGGATTTTTTTTTAATTAATTGAAACTCCAGGGCACACAAAAAAATTCTCCCCAACTGAAAAGCAAGATAATGCTAATTGGAATTTGGAGGACTTGGAGAAGATTCAGAGGCCAGCCGTTAAAAAGCATCTGTTTGGAATGGCTTAGCTAGTCACATGAGGACAGAGCGGGTCTGGGCCAGTGTTTCTTGAAGCTCAGATGGACAATGATTCTTTAAATCCATTTTGGAACATGAGATTGAGTGAAACTGCGATAACTGGGATCCCATTCTAACTCGATTTGAGCTTGGCTCCTGTCCCCACTGCAGAGTCACCATGGTCATTCCTTTAACCTTGTAATAATCCAACCCCACATTTTATGCATTTGACCTTTTGCACTCCACTTAAAAATGTTACAGAGATTTTTACTATGCAGTAATATAAATACATGTGGAAACTAGTACTTAAGGAAAAATGTCTCAGAAATCGTGGTTTCTCTTTCTCAAGAATATGAACAGGAGACATGGCTCAGTAAAAACAGCCATCCAATCTATGTGCACATTGTAAGGGCAGGGGGCTAGGCTACTAATACTCCCTATCTTGTTTAGTGAACCCCTCAGCTGGAGATCCTGAGTCAGAAACCTCTCCTTTGCTCTGCAGATTTAATCAATAAGTTGTAATGATTTGATCTCATAAGTAGTCCTCACATTGGTGCTCTCTTGTCACTCCATTTGTCTACACTGCAGTTCAGGCCCTTTGTATCTCTCATCTATACCAGTGCAGTAGACTCTTAAAAGGAATTATGAAACCTTATGGATATAACCAAAAGAATAAGGAATAAAAAATAACATGCATCTAGTACACACTACCCAGTTTAAGAAGTAAAACAATATCCATACAGGTGAAGCACCCCACGTCCTTGCACTCCCTGACTATCTCCTTTTGCTGCCCTAAGCCCCACAGAGGTAGCCTCTATCCTGAATTTTATGTTCATCACTTCCATGCATTTTTCACACTTTTAATATATATGTATATGTGTATATATATGTTTACATGCATAGATCATACACACTCATAGTCTAATGAACATATAGTGTTATTTTCCATGTGTTTAAAATTTAAGACATACTGTTTATTCTACGTATTCTTCTATAACCTGTATATCTCATTCATTTTTTTTTTTTTTAGTTTTCCATGTTGATTTGTGAGGATTTATTTATTTTGACAGCTTTTTGTATCCTATGGTATTATTATATCATAGTTTATTTATCTAATCTTTCCTTGAGGGATATTAGGTTGCTTCCTGTTTTCCCTATTATAATTAAATCTGCTATGAACATTCTCCTACCTGCCTTCTTGGGTACTATACGTGACTTCTTTAGGTTATGTGCCTAGGATTGGACTTTAGCCTATATTCTCTCCAAAGAGGGTGTAACATTTTATACCTATACCAGCAGAAAGTGCTGCTCTACATTCTCTGCAATGCTAGGTATTGCCTAATTCTTAATTTTTACAAAACATTGAAATTTTGAATTATTCACCTGATTTCTATCTGCATTTTCTTGCTAGCAAATAAGGTGGAGTATCTTTAGAGGTTCTTTAGCCACTAAAATTTCCTCAGTGAATTGCCTATTTATAGTCTTTGCTCATTTTCCATTTGGTTGCTTTCCTTTTTCTTATTGACTTGTAGTTATTCTCATATATTCTGAATACATATTCCCTTATATTAAATGACTTGCAAATGTGTCCTCTTTGCCTGTGGCTTGGCTTCTCACTTTTTGAATAGAGGCTCTTGATGACCAAAGTAATTAATTTTAAACTAATGGAATTAGCCTATTCCTTTATGCCTTATGTGTTTGCTTAAAAATGACTGAGGGAAACATATTTTCTTTTGAAGTTTTAAAATATTGCTTTCCATGTGTGGGGCATTAATCCACCAGAATTGAATCTTTCTATATGGAAAGCTGTTACTGAAGAGTCTAACCTTGTCCCACTTATCTACAGTGACCTCTCTAGTCAAGTTTTCATACGTATGTGAGTTTGTCTCTGAGCTCTATTCTGTTCCACTGGTCCATTTTTCTATCCCTATGAAATACCACACTGGCTTTATCAATATAGCTTCATAATAATCTTGATATCTGGTTAAGTAAATAACTGCCTTCTATTTTCCTTTTCTTCTTCTTCAGTAATGTCTTAAATCCTTGGACCTTTGCATTTCCACTTTAATTTTAGAATCCCTCTCTCAAGTTCCATTAGAATTTTTGGATTTTGCTTGGAATTCATGAATTTCCATATCAATTAATGGAGAACTGTCAGATTTATGATATTTAACTTAATTATCAAAGCCCAAAAACCTATTTTTTCTCTCAATTTTGTTGCTATCAAGAAGGTTATCATTTTATCATTATATTTTGGACTTGCTAGATGCTGGCATATAAAATATAATTTCAAAAATAATTTTCTTATACCAATAACCATTTATTAGTTTCAAAAATTTGGATTTATATTCATTTGAGTTTTCTAAATAGACATTTTGTCTGAGAATAATTATAGTTTTGTTATTCTTGAATTTCTTGTGTTTTCTATTTATTTCTTATTATCTTACTGTAATTATAAGAATACTTTTAGTTCCATCATTAAGTATGGAAATTGGAGTACAGTTTTTGTTTACATTAAAGATATGAAAGAGGAAGTAAGAAAGCAAACATGAGAGACACAGTTGCCATGTGAAGGGCCCAGATAGCATTTAGGTAATTAGGTTTCCTACCGTATAATTCCACGCTAATGGAAGATAACCCCTTCCTGCTCAGCCAAACCAATTTTTCTGGCAGAGAAGTTTAGATGATAGTGTGAATTCCTTCAGTAGTAAATGTTCCAGCATGTTAAATTACTGCTGTTTTGGAAGGCCTTATATTTACATTCACGTCAGTTTATTTTATGGATTTCTATATGTGAACTTTATGAAAAATAATTACATATTAATGGAGAAATAGAAGTACTATCCATGTTTTCTATGCTATAATTTTTATCACTTTTCCTCTGTCATGTGAAAACAATTAAATCATACCAGAAGAATAAAATAGAACAAATTCCTAACTTGAGATCAGTAAGCTCTCCAATATCGTCAATCCCATTTTGAAAAAGCACTGTCTCTATAACTGAATAGAGCCCTTGGCTTTTTCCTGAGGCTTCCAATCTATTACACTTTCTTTTGTGTGTTTATCCTTTGCATCTTTGTGGCTCACCCCCCTTATCAGAGTTCCCTCTATTCTTCCTTCATGTCGTAATAATCTGCTGGCCTCGTAATTATTATCTCCTATTTAATAAAGCTATTAATATCTGTCTCACAGCATTCCTCTCCTACTCAATCTTTGTCTTTCTTTCTACCCAAACCTCTACCCAATTCTTGGTAATTTCAACATAATTACCCACTCAACTAACACTACTCTCTCCATTCCTTAGTTGTTTGAGTACTTCCTCATCAGGAGTTTATCATTCTCAATGTGACCTCCAGTCCAGCATATTCTCTCTATATTTTCCTCATGTGTGTGTTTGTGTGTGTGTGTCTTCTTACATTCATCATCAATAATGATAAATACGTCCTTGCAAATACTTGCTACTGTCTCCTTCTAAAACACCAATTTGGAAAAATTGCTTAAAACTAGATGAACATCTGAATTCTCTGTGCTGTATCTGACAAAGCACCACTGAAGACAAAACAATATATTCAATTTGTCTTTCAATAAATATTTGAGAATATTCAACAAATATTTGAGCACCTCCTTTCTGCCAGGGCACTGATATAGGCCCCAGGGGTCCACATGGTGAAAAGGAAAAACAAAGTCCATACCTCAAAATATATATCTATTAAATTTTGTAGCATATAAATATGTACATATTTAAGAGATAGATTTATAAATTTACATAATCCTAATAAATTACTAACAGCTTTTTAAGAAACCAGACAAGTTGATTCCATATTTCCTAGTAAAAACAGCCAAAAAAAACAGAGAGAGAAAGAAAAAGAAAGAAAAAGCACACCAATAAGACAGTGGTGGTACTAGACCTATCAGGTATCGGAATTTTATATGAAGCCAAGTTCATCTTGCTTGCTCTGACCTTTACCCCATTGCTGCCAATTTCCTGAACACCTTGACACACTGTATGATCCATTTCCTCCCAATGTAGGGCAAAATGCTTGGGGGAAAATTTGAAGACTGCTGAATTAAATTGAGTTAAAGAAAAGTAAATTAAATTAGTTTACATTTTTGTACACAAATATGTGGACTATTACGGTTTATGATGTATGTGTACATATATGTATATGCAAAAGGCTAAATGTAAGTACAGAAAAATGTTAATAGTAAGATTTTCTTAATTTTGAAATGACAGATTATTTTACTTTCTCTTTACATGTTTCTGTGCTTTCTGAATTTTCCGTGGCAATCAAGTACTATTTTTCTTATTAAAATTTCATATTTTTAAAGTATGTGAAACTGAAATATGCAAGAAACTAAAAGGTGCTTTTGCATTTACATTTAGAAATAAGCAGTCTTGCCACACTGCCCTTTGTCTTCCTTTGGATAGGTATAATAAAAAATTAATTTGAATTATGTAAGGAATTTATGGTAATAAGAACACTTCAGTATGCAAAAATAAACCAATTTAAGATTAACAGCATTCAATTGGCACAATATATGAATAGTTAACCCTCCTTTAGTCATCAGAGACTGAAAGATAGAAATATACATATATCAAAAATAATAACAAATTTCTAGTTCACATAATTAGAGTCTATTCCAAAATAGGAAAAATGGATAATATTATTTTTTGTAACTTATCTGCATATTTACTTAGGATTGCCATTCTTTGTATCCAGTCTTAATTTGCTGAAAATTTGCCTCTATTTCATATACAACTCAACTATGTTAATGATGGCTTCATGACACTAAATAAAAAATGTCTAATCTACCTAAAAATCCTTAAAGTAGCATATATGCATGCAATGCAAACTAGCCAATAAAGTTTCTTTATCAATATTATTTTTTACAATTAGTAATACACTCTTGTCCTGCTTAGAGAAAACTAATCATTATTCTCATCTTTTTGCAGGATCAAGCACATTTTATAACCAAATCATAACAGCATAATTTGGAGCACTAGGACATAAAATATGATTTTACAAACATTACTTTGACAGGTGAAAAGTCATGGGAGTTTTTCAGACAATTCTTGAGTTAGATATTGGAGGTTGTTATCCTTGCTTGACATCAATTTTACATCCTCCCATTGTAGACTTTACATTTATCATGTTGCCCTATAGCAAAGGAAAGTAGGTAATTTTGAACTCTTGTTTGCAGATACCATGTGTGATAGTTAGGCTAATGTGTCAGCTCAGCCAGGTAATTGTGCCCAGTTGTTTGCTCGAGCAAGCACTGGGCTAATTGTAATACAAGGAAATTTATGGACTTTAGTCACCAGTGAATTTATTGCATAGGTAGCTGATTACATCTGCATCAATCAGGGAGATTGCCACCAACAATGAGTGACGCTTTATCCAATCAGTTGAATGCCTTAAAACGGGGAGTGATTTCAGCATTCAGAGAGAATTTTCCAGCTGTCTTTGGACAGCCAAAGTCTCCCGGAAATTCATCAAGGACCTTCATTGGACTTTCATCGGAGCCCCTGGTTTGCAGCCTGCCTGCGGAACCTGGACTTATGTATCCCTGTCATGTGAGAGACTCTTATAAAATCTCATACTATTTGCAGATATCTCCTGTTGATTCTGTTTCCCTAGAGAACCCTGACTAATACACCATGTCCATTATTTAGAGAGGTAAAGTGTATTTCCCTGTATAGTGTACTATTCAAAGATTCTCTACTACTACATCTCTTTGCTACCTCTGCTTATAAGAAATATACAGAACCTTAAGGTTTTAGCAATAAATACACTGAAATTCCTTATCTCAATTATGGGGTATCCTTATCTTAAGGCAACAGCTTAGGTTTCTTGTGTGATAGATTGGATTGTGATATTACCAAATGTAGGACATGTAGTATGGCAAAGAGAGAGACCAGAAATAGCATAGGAGGCCAGGGCAGGAGACTTAGATGATACAGTGGACACTATCCTGAATGGTGAGTGTACTTAGTGTTGAAGTTTGGTGTAGGCATCTGTTAGAAACAAAACACAAGGGAAAAAAGAGATAAACTAGTCACTTCACATAAATATGTACTAGCCTTTGACAAAGCAGTTGTAGTCCAGAAAAGCATATTGCTGTTTATGTTGAGACCAGTATATGTCCATCATAGCTTGTGTGACTTCTAGTTGAAGAAACACACTCTTTCAACAGTTTCTTGAAAATTAATCTAATAAGGTACTAACCAAATGTGATGATTAATTTCATGTGTCAACTCACCTGGGTTTGATGTCCATTTGTTTGGTCAAGCACTCACTGGTCTGATTGCTACTGTGAGGATATTTCATAGATGGATTCAGAACTATATTCAGTTGATTGCATCTGTAGTTGATTTTATCTACAATCAACAAAAGAGATTGCACTCTCATCCAGTCAATAGGAGAACCAGAACTGAGAATTTCAGAAGTCAGAAAGAAGAATTCTTGCTTCTACTTCAGTCATCCAGCTTCTCCTGGGAAATTTCACTAAACTTTCACTGGAATTTCCAACTTGAGGCCTGTCTTACAGAATTCAGTATATATATATATAATCTGTTGGTTCTGTTTCTCTGGAGAACCTAATATACCAGCTACTGGGATTATACTCCATGTGATTACCAAAGAGGCAAGGCTAGGCATGAGTATAAGGTTTTACATTCATTATCTCATTTGATATTCACAGTGACTCAATAGAATCATTTCCTTCAACAGATAAGAAAGCAGATTTTGAGAGGTAAAATTACTTGCTCAAAATCACATAGCAAGCAATAGAAACACCATAATTTTAGTGTTGTGTGAAGTAAGAATTTTGGTTCATTTTACTTAAAGAATGTTTAATTTCTAAAATGTAGAAATTCCCTGATATATTTCTGTTATTAATTTCTGGTTTGTTTCCCTTTTTGTTTGAGAACATATTCTACATGAATTTAATCCTTTTAAATTTGTTGATAACCATGATGTGACCAAGAATATGTTTTACCTTGGTGAATGTTTCATGTATTCTTGAAACAAACAAAACAAAACATTGAATTCTGCTATTGTTACGTGGTGTGCTCTATAAATATCAACTAGGACAAGTTAGTTTATACTGCTTTTTAATTCTGTTGTAGCATTTCTGATTTTTTGTCTACTTGTTCTGTCATTTCCTGAGAGAGCAGTTTTGAAATCAGTTATAACTGTGAATTTTTCTGTCCAGATCTGTCAGTTTTTGCTTTATACTCTCTTATTATGTTCAAAAACCTTTAGAATTATTTTGCCCTCCTCATGACTTGATGTCTTTGAACATAATGAAATGTCACTGCTTGTTTCTGGTAATATTCCTTATTCTGAAATCTACATTGATATTACTATAGTTACTCCAGCATTTTAAAAATTTTACTTACATGCTTCATCTGTTCCATTCTTTTACTTTTAACCCATCTTTGCTTTTTTTTAAAAAAAAAAAAATGTTTCTGGTAGACTGCTTATACGGGTGTTAATTTTTAAAAAAATCCAGTGTGACAATCTTAGCCCTTTAGTTGAATTGTGTAGACCATTAAATGTAATTATTGATATGGTAAGATTCATTTCAGTCCTCTTGCTCTGTTTGCCTTATGACCTTTTTCTTATGACCTTTGGATTGATTGCTTGATTTTTGTTCCTTTGCTTCCATTTTATCTTCAATACTGAATTATTAAGCATATGTCTTTTTTTATATGGCAATCTAGAGTTAACAATATACATCTTTAACCTAACACAGATTCTTTTTAAATACTACTGTCCACTTTTATGTATAATGTAAGAACCTTCCAATGGTATAATTCATTTGTCTCCCCTATTTTTTTGTGCTATTCCTAACATATTTTTTACTTCTATATGTGTTATAGTCCCACAAGATATGGTTATTATTTTCTTAATCATATCTTAAAGAAATTAAAAATGGACAAAAATGTCTTTTAAATTTATCCACAATTTATTTCATATCAGTCCAAATTTTATTTTTGTATCAATTTTCTCCTGCCTGAATACCTTTCTTATTTCTTGTAGAGCAAAGAGCAAAGTCCTCAGGAAATGAATTCTCTCTCTCTCTCTCTCTCTCTCTCTGGAATTGTGTAATTCATCTTTAGTAGTTTGGCTTGGTGAAGAATTCTAAGCTGTCATTCTCTCCCCCACCCAACACTTTAAAGCTGCTTCTCCATTGTCTCCTGGTTTGCATCATTTCTGATACATTTGCACTCATTCTGAACAGCGTTCCTCTTTAAGATGTGTGATGTCTATTTTCTCTGGAGGATTTTAAGATTTTCTTTTTTTTGGAAATTTGATTATGATATGTTTTGGCATGCTTTTCTGTAGGTTTCTTCATCTTCGAGCTGTTGGTTTGAAATTTTAATCAAATTTGGAAAAAATTTGGCCTTTGTTTCCTCAAAAAATTTTTCTATTCCCCTCCTTTTATCCTCTGTGACTTCATTTATATATATGTATATATATATTAGACTATTTGATGTTGTGTCACAGGTAACTGAAGTTTCATTTGTTTCTCAGTCTTTTCTTCTCTTGGCTTCATTTCAGACAGTTTCTGTTGATATATCTTAGGTCCACTGATCTTTTTTTTTTGCAGTATTTGATCGGTCATTAATAATTTCATCCAGTGTATTTTTCATTTCAGAGATGCTATTTTCCATATTTAAAAGTTTCATTTAAATTATTTTTATGTCTTTCAGTTTTCTCCTTACCATGTTCATATTTTTCTCTACTTTCTTGAATATGTAGAACATATTAATAAAACATTTTATTATTAATAAAACACATTAATAAAACATTATTAATAAAATTAAAACATAGGTGTTTAATTTTATTGTACATTAATTCCATCATCTTTTTCTATTAATTGGTTTTTTCTTATGGCTATGGGTCACATTTTCCCGGTTAATTGCTTGCCTACTAATTTTTTTTATTGAATGGAGGGCATTTTTAATTTTACACAATTGGTTGCTAGATTTTGTTGTATTTCTTTATATAGTTTTACACTGTGTTATGGAGCACAGTTAAATTACCTGGAATCAAAGGATCCTTTTGAGGCTTAGTTTATATACTTTTTTTAGCATGGGTCCAGAACATAATTTAGTCTAGGACTAATTTAACCCCACTGCTATGGCAATATTTATCTAGGACTCTACCTGCCCTGTGTATTATGAGACATTTATACTCTGTCTGTTGGGAATATGAACACTTCTTAACAGTTTGTGAGCTTGGGAAATAGTTCAGCTACCACTTTTCGGGCCTCTGATCTTTTCCTTTCAAATGTGTGTAGATCAGTACACAGCCAATGACATGACAGGAATCCTCTGCCTATCTCTATAGCTCTCCTCTGAGTAGCATCCTCCTTTTAGGCATGTTGATCTCTCTGAATTGTGATCTCTGTTTCTTCAACTCAGTAACTATGCCTGGGTCTGATTTCCTTACTTCTCCCTGTGCTGCATCCTGGAAATATGCATATAAGTAATAAGTGGGTGTAATCATATGGATCACCTTATTTGTTTAATTTCTCTCAGGAATCTCTCAGGAACCTAAGTTGCCTGTTGCCAAATGTATAAAAACCACTGTTTTAAATACTGAGTCCATTTTTCTAATTGTTCAAGGGAGGAGTGTAAATCTTGTACCTGTTAATCTATTTTGGCTATAAGCAAAATTCTCTATTTGGGACATATTTATTTTCATTTTCAACTGAAAAATTGTTTTTCTGAAACTTAATATATGAGTGTATACCATATGATTTTTCATCTGTAGCCTATGTATTTTGTCTGATTAAAGAGAAAATTGTTTTTCTGAGAAGTAAAATGTGGAAAAATAAAATTTTAATAGTTTGTCTCAAGTGTGCACACTTTTCAGTCTGTGTATTTCCTACACTAGTAAGAATAAACTATTAATACCAAAATTTATGTAAAGATTTTTAACATTCATTTTTCCCATTAAGGACATGATAGAAAGAGTTTAGCAGATCTAAAGCATACAAATATTCCCACCAAATTCTAAATTCTAATTCTGGTTTTTCCAGTTTTCAGCAGAGAATATTGGTCAAGTAAGTGGACTCCGGAGTTTGGCTGCCTAGGTTGAACCCTGGTACTATTATATACCAATTGCATGATCATATGCAAGTTGCTGAAAGTTCCCCATCTATTAAAATGGGATGATAATAATGGTTCTGACCACAGAAGAATTATTTGAGTATTTAAATGAAAAACACACCTAAAAAACTCATACCAGTGGTATGTTTTAATTTATCAGCAATTTTAATGATTATTTTTGTGCTACCTTGGGCAAGTAAGTCACTTAAACGCTCTAACTCCGTTTTTTTATCTATAAAGTAGGCATGTTGATATTGTATTCTACCACATTGCTGAATTTCTTTAAATAACTCTGGTAGCTTTGTTGTAGATTTTTTGGAATTTTCTTTATATAGGATCATGTCATCTGCACATTGTGAAAATTTTAATTCTTACTTTCCAATTGGATGACTTTTACTTCCTTTCCTTGCCTAACTGCTCTGGCTAGAATTTACAGTACAATGTTGAATAACAGTGGTTAACAGTAGGCATCCTTGTGTTGTTTCAGATCTTAAATGGAGAGCTAGCAGTCTTTCACCATTGAATATGACGTTAACTGTGGGTTTTTCATAGCTGTTCTTTATCATGTAGATCAAGTTTATTTTATTCTTATTTTTCTAAGTGTTTTTGTCAAGAAAAGATGCTGGATTTCGTCAGATGCATTTTCTGTGTCAATCATGATGACCGTGTAGTTTTTCCCCTTCATTTTGTTAATGTGCTGTAGTATATTAATTGATTTTCTTATGTGAACGACACTTCCATGTCTGGGATAACATCCACTTGATCACGGGGTATAATTCTTTTAATGTGCTGTTGGATTCAATTTGCATGTATTTTGTTGAGGATTTTTACACCTTTATTCATAGGAGAAATTGGGGTGTAATTTTCTTTTCTTGTAATGTCTTTATCTGGCTTTATTATTAAGGTGATGCTGGCTTCAATGAGTTACGAAGTATTCTGATATGTTCAAATTTTTGGAAGAATATGAGGAAAATTGGTATTAATTCTTCTTGGAATGATTGGTAGAATTCACCTGTGAAGCCATCTGGTCCTGGGTGGTTCTTTGTTTGGAGGTTTTGATAACTAATTCAATATCTTTATCAGTAATTGTTCTGTTGAGATCTTCTAGTTTTTCTAGAGTCAGTGTAGGCCACTTGTGTATTTCTGGAAATTTATCCATTTCATCTAGGTTGTCTAATTTGTTGGCATATAGTTGTTCATAGTATCTTCTCATGATCCTTTTTATTTCTGTGGGGTCAATAGTAATGTACTCCCCCTCTTATTTCTGATTTTATTTATTTGCATTTTCACTCTTTTTTCTTTGTCATTCTAGCTAAGGTTTTGTCAATTTTACTGATTATCTCAAAGAACCAACTTTTGGTTTTGTTAATGCTCTTTATTGTTTTATTCTCAATTGCTTTTTTTTTCCTGCTCTAATCTTTGTTGTATCTTTCCTTCTGCCTGCTTTGTGCTTTGAAGTTAGTTTGAGGTTCTTTTTCTTGCTCCCACCCATATGCAGTTAGGTCTTTGATCTGAGCTCTTATTTTATATCTATAAATTTCCCTCTCAGCACTGCCTTCACGGCATCTCACAAGCTTTACTATGTTGTGTCTCATTTTCATTCATGTCAAGATATTTATGGGTTTCACTTGAAATTTCTTCTTTGACCCACAGATTGTTTAAGAGTGTATAATTTAACTTCCATGTATTTGTGGACTTTCCAGATCTCTGACAGTTATGGATTTCCAGCTTGATTCCACGTGGCAAATGAAGTTGCTTTTTTGGTTACTATTTTCATGGAATATCTTTTTCCATCCTTTCACTTTCAGCCTATTTGTGTCCTTGGGTCTAAAGTTATTTTCTTTTAAATAACAAGTAATTGGATCATTCTTTTTTATCCATTCTGCCAATCTTTGTCTTTGGATTGGGGAGCTTTATCCATTAATATTCAGTGTTTTTACTGTAAAGGCAGTTCTTACATTGGTTATTTTTGTCTTCTGGTTTTTGTAACTTTTTTTGTGTCTATCTTTTCCTTTTGAAACCTCCTTTTCTGTATAGTTGATCTTTTGTGATGTATCTGACTCATCCATCTGTAATAACTGTTTCTCAATATATTAAAAATTCTTTGTGGTTACCCTGGGTTTTATATTACACAACCTACATCTATAACCTATTAATTTGAAAAAAATACCACTTAGCTTCAAAGGCATACACATGCTCTACTCCCATAGCCCTCTGTTTATCCTCTTTATGTTGTTTTTTGTCTCACATTACCTCTTTATATTTTTTATGTCCATTGTCAGGAAATATGCCTTTTTCTTGTTCAACTGTATTCTGACTCTTAGGAGTTAAAGAGTAGATTTGTATATTGAGGATACTGTACTATTGGGTCTTGCACTTACCCTTTTAGTTACCCTTACTGAAGAGCTTCTTTTCTTCACAGTACTTCAAGCCACTCCTTCCTGTCTTTTCTTTTCAGTCTGCAGAACTTCCTTTAGTAATTCATGTGAAGCAGGTCTCTTGTTGATGAACTCTCTCAGTTTCTGTTTATCTATGAATATTTTAAACTCTCCTTCATTTTTGAAGGACAGTTTTGCTGGATAAAGAATTTTTGACTGGCAGATTTTCTCTTTCAGTATCTTAAATGTATCATGCCATTGCCTTCTTATCTACATGTTTTCTGATGAGAAATTGGCACATAGTTTTACTTAGGAACACTTGTATGTGACAAATTCTCTATCTTTGGCATTTCACATTCTAATTTGCATGTGTCTTGGGCGTAGGTCAATTAGGATTTATTCTGTTTGAAGTTGTTGCTCTCTTGGACATGTATATTTATGTCTTTCATAAGAGATGGGAAATTTTTAGCCATTATGTCCTCAAATATCTTTCTGCCCCTTTTACCCTTTCTTTTTCTGGGACACTCATAGTACCTACAGTTGGTACTCAAATCCCTGAGACACTTCTCAAATTTTTCTATTTTCTCCCCTTGTTCTTCTGACTATATGATTTCAATTGCCCTGTTTTGCGGTTCACTGGTTTTTTCATTCTGTGTCTTCAAATCTTCTGTTGTATACTTTAATGTATTTTTAATTTCTAATTTTGTGATGTTCCCCCATAATTTCTGTTATTTTTATAGTTTCAAATTCTTTTTATGCTCACACATTGTCTTAATATCCTTTAGCTCTATATCCATATTTTCCTTCAATTGATTTAGGAGATTTGATTGAACTTCTTTGATTAGTGTTCCAAATGCTGTATGTCCTCTAAAGTTTTCATTTGTTCTTTTTACTGAGCCATATGTTCCTGTTTCTTAGTAAGGCTTATAATTTTTTACTGATGTCTGGGCATCTGATTATCTTGAGTCAACTTTAAAGGTCAATTTCTCCCTCTTTCTTGGATTTTATTGTTAATTGGCTTTGTGTTAAGGCTCTTTTTTAATGCTTGGTCCAACTTATTCTAGACTTTTAGAATATCCTGTGTTTAAATGTTCAGATTTTTTCTTAGTTCTTCTTCATCTGATTCTTGCTCTGGATATGAAATACAATTGTTAAGATTGCATTTTTTTGTAAAATTATTTCACCTCCCAAGGAAGCTTCCTTTCCTCTGTTCCTTCTCTGGTAATCTTGATCTGTTCTGTTTTTGTGTATGACTGTGCAGTATTTTCTCCCCAGTTCCTTTGAAATGTTTTAATCCTCTCCCTCACTCAGTGCTCCCTTTTCTTTATACTTTTCAGTTCTGGGATTCATCCTGTCTTACAGCAGTTCAGTTTAACACTCCCCCTCACCCCCTTTTTTTTTCCTTTGAGACTTTTTAAAAAGTATCCCACCATGGAGAGCCAGATGGGGTTAATTCAGAAAGATGGGTCACTCCATGGGGAGCCAGATGGGGTTAATTCAGAAAGATGGGTAACTCCAGAAAAGTCTGTTTTGCATTTAAGTGGTTCAGACAACAGAAACTGTATTGAGTATGTGCACCTCTTGCCAACAGTTCTGCCATGGTCTGGTTCTCTCTCTCTCTCTCTCTCTCTCCCCCTGGGGGGGTGGGGGGCTTTTGTATGCAGCACAACTTAACAGGACTTAGCAGCTTGTGTTAAGCCTTCGATGTCTGTGAACTTGATTCCCTGGACATGGATATGTGTGGTGTTCTAAATTGCTGCTGTGAATAGCTCTATAGTCTACATCCACAGCAGGAGTGGTCCAGGCTTTGCTGCTTCTGCATGACTCCCAAGTTACATGGGATCATGTGAGGAGGAGGGATCCAGACTGGCAGGTCTGCGACAGAAATTTTCTACCTAATCTTAGAAATTATTCTTCTTATCTTTGACTCAAATTTTGCTTTCATCCTCCAGAGTTCTAAGCAAGTAATATTTCTCCATTTCTTAGCTCATTCTGAAGGAAGACTTTTCCAGCAGATGTCTTGAATCACCACATTGATGACATCCAGGTCTATGATCCATTTTGAGTTAATTTGTGTATAAGGGATGAAACTTGCTTTGCCTATGAATGTACAAATGTTGACAAGGTTCCTCCATTGAATTTCTTCCATTGAACTTCTTTTGTATTTCTGCCATAAATTAGTTTGACATATTTGGATGGGTCTATTTATGGATTCTCTGTATTTTGTTCCATTGATTTATATGTCTATCCCTCCACCAATATTACACAATCATGATTACTGTTTCTATATAATGAGGCTTGAAATCAGGTAAACTGATTCCTCTTAGGTCATCCTTTTTCAGAATTGTTTAGTTATTCTATTTCCTTTGCCTTTCCCTATAAATTTCAGAATAATCATATCTATGTGTGCAAAAAATTGTTGGGACTTAGATAAAAATTGAATTGAACCTTTATATGAATTTGTGGAGAATTTACATCTATACTATCTTGAATCTTCCAATTCATGAACATGGCATGTCCCTTCCTATATTTAAATTTTTAAAATTTCTTTCATCTATATTGCATAGTTTTTCAATATTCAAATCCTGTATATATTTTGTAGACTTACTCTTGCTGAAGTATTCTTTTTGTGTGTGAGAAACTATCAATAGTATTGTGTTTTTAATTTTGATAGCCACATGCTCATTGGTAATATGGAGAACTACAATTGGTTTTTGTATGTTTATCTTATATCCTGTGACACTTATTAGTTCTAGGAATATTTTATAGATTCCTTGGTATATTCTTGCCAATCATGTCATCTGCAAATAGTCAGTTTTATTTCTTCTTTACATCTGTATGCTTTTATTTACTTTTCTTGCCTTATTGCAATGGATCAGAATGTTGAGAATCTTGTTCCCAGTATTAGGGAGAAGAGATTCAATCTTTAATTACATAAGTATAATGTTTCCTGTAAGCTTTTTGTAGATATTCTTTATCAAATTGAAGATGGTCTCTTCTAGCCCTATTTTTTCTGAGAATTGTTATCTTAAATGGATGTTGAATTGATCAAATGTTTTTTCTGCATCAAATATATGGACATGTGTTTTTTCTTCTTTAGTTTATTAATATCATGGATGAAATTGATTTTCAAATATTGAATCAGCTTTGGGGAAAAAAGCTCTTTGGTCATGGTGCATAATTCTTTTTCTGTAAGTCTGAATTCTGTTTGCTAATATTTTCTTTAGAATATTTCTGTCCATTTGCATGATTTTTAAAGACATAGTTATTATTGCCTCCTTCTGCTTGCTTTGTGTTTCTTCTGAACTTTCTTTCTTAATTTCTTGAGGTAGTAGCTTAAATTGTTAATTTAAGACTTTTTCTGTTTCCTAATATGTGCATTTAGTGCTATAAATTTCTCTCTCATCACTGTTTTAGGTGTATTCTACACATTTTGATATATTGTATTTTCTTTTTAATTCATTTCAATATATTTTTTTATTTTCCCTTGAGATTTTCTCTTTGCATTATTTAGAGGTGTGTTGTTTATTTTCCAAGTGTTTAGAGAGTTTCCTATTATCTTTCTTTAATTGCTTTCTAGTTAGATTCCATTGAGATCAAAGAATACACTTTGTAGGATTCAGTCCTTTTAAATTTGTGGAGACTTGTATTCATGGCCCAGTATGTGGTCTAAGTAGGTATCTGTTTAGTTGACCCTTGAAAAGAATATATTTTCTTCTGTTAGAATGTGGATTGTTCCACAAATGTGAATTACATATTGTTGGTTGATAGTGTTGTTGACTTCTCTATCTTTGCTGATTTTGTCTGGTTGTTCTATACTGAACAGCTGTCAATTATTGAGTGAAGAATGCTGAAGTCACCAAATATAATTGCGTATTTTAGGGGCATAATTTTTAAACTTTAAAGAAAAATTACAAATGTGTTATGAAAGAAAATGAAATATTCAATTCTTATATGACTTCTCATATACACATAGCGACTAACAAGTTAATTTGCTTATTAGATAACAAGAACAATCAGTAAAATAATGAGT
The DNA here is from genome assembly GCA_029593785.1 of Cabassous unicinctus. Classification (NCBI taxonomy): domain Eukaryota; kingdom Metazoa; phylum Chordata; class Mammalia; order Cingulata; family Chlamyphoridae; genus Cabassous; species Cabassous unicinctus. Next base: position 143,117 of record JAQZBX010000004.1, read on the forward strand.
CATTTGATAAGTGTAAATGTTGGTTCAGCCTATAATATGAGGTTAAGTGAAGGACACATCAAATAGAATTCCATATTTTTCACATAACTTCCTTTTATGACTTGTCATATTGGAAAAATTGAAGCCCTTTCCCAAGAAGGTTTACTTTTTATCTGTAAAGAGATCTAACAAATGGTGTAATTATCTTAAAATGATTCTTAAGAGAGAACTTCAGATTATATATTAAATATAAACATATATTGAATAAATATATACTTTGGGAAAAAACTATCTAATATGATATTTTTATGGCAATTGACAATATGCATCAGTATAAAGTTTGAACAGAGAATATATGAGGTAGATAGTTAATAGTGTTTCTGTTTCTATCAGTTTCCTCTCTATTATGAATGCTGATTCCAAGCCTGGTTAGAACTGGTTGGGGATGTCAAAAGCGTCATTGTATTTGGGTGGCACCAATCCATTTTCCACTTGGAAACATTAATAAGAGTGCCTTGTTAATTTCATATTTTTAACCAAAGCATAATCTTCTTAGCAGGACATTAAAAGAAAGAGATTGAGAGAAAGTAATTAAGAAGAATGCCTTCCAAAGTATGCTTCTGAAAGTTATTTCCTCTTCCTACTTTTTTGCAACTCCTGTCTTCTTATGCAATTCCCCTCTTCCTTTTGCCAGGTCATACAGAAACTAAAGGGGAGTAAATTGTTACAATAAATTCTCCCAACTCTAACTTTGCTACCACCCTTGTCTCATAGAAATCTCCAAAGGATGTAGAAAGGGTCTATAGGGTCTTTCTTAAGTGTTAAGTTTGCATAATTCCCTCTTCTTATCCATCATTGAAACATTTATGTAGGTGTTATTTGAGTTATTCCTCCTCTCTTAAGACAGTGAGTTTCATCTTTGTGTAACAAAGTTTCAACCCAGTGTCTAGCATGTGGCAGGCACTCTCTATATATTTTTTATTATTGAATAAATGAAAGAATGAATGAAAGCAGAATGAAGTGACAATGACTGATACTGTATGGAATAAAAAGAAAGAAAGAAAATAATGATCATCACAAAGTCATCAGAATACTCAGATAATTAAGATTGGAGGCATGTTTAGGGAAGAAGATGAGAATACTGAGATTGTAAAATAATTGAAATGTTTATATATTGTCTACAAATTGCATAACATTTCATAATTTAAAAATCACTTTAAAATTTATTTCTGAATCAATGATTTTTATATTTAGGTATTCTTTCCAAGTTCCTTTTAATTTTAAGAATAAATTGAGATTCAGAGACGGTAGTGAATTCAAAGAGGTCTTTGATTCTCAGTCCAGAGCTCAATTCATTGATCACAGCTGCCTCTGTACTGAAGAGAGACTACTGTAACCACATTTGAATTAGCAAGTGAAAGTTTAGCTTCTCTCCCTTATACCATCCATACTCTCATGATCAGGAAATTCTCTTTCCTCTGTTTATGCTTTGTTCATCTATTTGCTTTTGATTCTTAAGCTGCTTCCACTTTAAGATAAGAATAATAGTAATATAACAAATGCTATGGAAAAGGGTCATTAAATAAATAACTGAAAAGCTTTATAACAAATATAATTGTTTCTCAGGGAAATTAAAAAAAAATATTTTGGATCATTCGTTCCTCATAAATATGTCATACTATTTTTGTAATATAATTGGTTCACCATGATTTAAATTTATATTTGAGCTTTATTTGTAAAATCATTTTGAAACATGACTGATAGAAATTTTTTCCTCTATAGGTGCTGTCCATTTTTCCATGGTCAGTTAAATTTGAAGATATTAAAAAAGTTCCATAGGTATTGAATGCTAACCCAAGTATATTGAAAGTTGTTTTATTTCTTTTATACTCTTTCCCTTATGGTGGTCAATTACAGATGTTACAAATCAAGCAAGATTAATGCAACACTTACAAATGCAAAGTATTAAGCTAAGCAATCCACTCTGACAACAGTTATTAAGAGAGGGGAAGTGAACTTTGTTATTTTCTAAATATTTTTGAATTTCAGTAAAAGAGCAATAAGCTCTGATAATACAGACAGTGCTTTTTATTTTTTTTAAATACCTTAAATTCCAATAAATGATTAATAAAGAAAAGTTAATTTTAGGATTTAATTATCCAGTTACTTATCTGGTTTCCCACTATAATAATTGGAGGCCAGCCATCATTTTTTCATAAATAACTTTTCATCAAGGAAACACAGTGTTAGTATCAATTTCCTTTTCATCTGTGATCAAATTATTCATTCATTGATTCATAATTTATATAAACTCTAGTTGAATTTTATAACATTAATAATGAAGAATAATTGAACAAATTTGCTCATTAATTTATACCAAGGAAATCAGACTTTAATGCCAAATAAATCTGTACTAGAGGACACTTGGACATTTCAAGGCACTCACCATATTGAAACCATTCAATTGAGATTACAGAAATAGTCTTAAAAACAAATGCTTTAAAAATATAATTCAGAATCCTCAGGATTGAGGAATGAACTATGGACTAAGGTTGATTTATAGTATGCTACTATAGTATTCTACTATAGACTTATTGTGATTCTAGCAATGGAAGAAATTTTATCATTGATGTGGAGGCAGTGGCCACTGGAGGTTCTGAGGTCAGGGAGAGGGAAAAATAGGTTTAATAAGGGGGCATTTTCAGGACTTGAGAATTGTACTGAATGACAGTGCAACGACAGATGCAGGCCATTATATATCTTGTCATAACGTACAGAATTGGGTGGGAGAGAGTGTAAACATCAATGTAAACTTTAATCTATGCTCAATGGCAATGCTCCAAAATGTGTTCATCAATTGCAATGAATGTACTTCACTAATCAGGGATGTTGTTAATGTGGGAAAATGTAGGAATTGTAGGGAGTGGGACATATGGGAATCTCCTATATTTTTTGTGTGACATTTGGGTAATCTAAGTATCTTCTTAAAAAAATAAAAATAAAAAATATATGAAAAAAAAAGACAGAATATAGAAACATGGAACTACACTACACAAACAGTGGACCCTAAGTTAAACCATGGAATTTAGTTAATAGACAATTATAAAAATGTGCTATCATTAATTGTAACAAATGTTCGGCACCAATGCAATGTGTTTGTGGTGGGATAGTGTATGTGAATCATGTATTTTACACATGATTGTTCTGTAAACCCAAAACTTTTCGAATAAAGAAAAAAAAACTAATATATATATATATATCTTCTTTTAAAATTGAGGCTTAAACTCAATTATATTTCAAAGGCCCTTCTGTTCACTTCCCATTTTCTTGGGAAAAAGCCAAATATTTGTCTGTCAATAGTAGATTAGTTAAATCAATAATGGAGCATCCATGTAATAGAATACTATGCAGAAATTAGAAGGGAATGCCTATGCCAATGTTATTGAAGTAAAAAGATCAGAATAATGTGTGATATGATGCAACTTTAGTTTACAAATATCTACCTATCATTCTATCAATCTACTTACATATCTGTCTTCTATATGAATGGAATATATACAAAGTGAAAAAACACATCCTGGAGGGAGAGAGAGCAAGGTGATAGTGGTCATTTAGGTGAAGATTGGGTGGTGGAAGCCTGCAAGGAAAACAGCTAAAACGGACATCATTTCCTACTTCATATAGTTAAGTGTAATTTTAACACTTTTATAATCAACATTTTTCATTTTAAGAAAGGAAAACTGCATAGAGGATGTTTATTTTAGCTTTCCAAGCATTAGCCACATTTCCAGTTCCGTAATCCTGGTGTTTGGACTGACTTGTATTGAAACATTACTAATGCATCATGTTCTTTATTTACTGTTTGAAATAATATTAAATAAGTGATTCTGAATGCAATACAAGGTGACCAGATGAATCAGAGTCACATGGAATTGATATTTGTTGCCTATTTTTGAAGATGTGTTGGGGCACTAGGACACATTGGAGACAGGGCCCTCTTGAAGAAGAGGCTAAAATTACTCTCAATAGAATAGAATCAAAGATGGTTTTCTCCAAGGAAAAGACAGAATTAAGTAGGCTTCATGATTTACTATCCTCAAAGGCAGCCAGCCATTCCTGCTTAATTTAATGTAATTAGTTGATGTGTTTCTTTACTTAACTGTCTGTCTCACGTAATTTTACTTACAGTCCAGAAGAACTTTCTAAGCTTTGAGTTTGAAAAAATTGAGGAAGTTTAATATTGAAGATGATTCATGTTCTTCCCTTTCTTTGTCCTAGATACCATGACAACACTTTTCACCCATTGCCTTCTCAGGCTTTTTCTTAGGACTGTACAGACTCTCCCACCTTCCAACCCTACCAAAGACTTGGCCCTGAATTCTATAGGCTCTAATAAGGTTCTGCTTTATTCTTCCTCTCATCCCCCCCTTCTGCTGAAACAATCCTCCTCTAAACCTTCAGACACTGCAAACCCGAATCCAAGGTGTGAGGTTAGCAGACTTTCTCTTTAGTGCCAAGTTACCCAGCTGTATCTCTTAGTATTGTCACATCTCCTTCGCCTCCCTAATACCCATTACCTGTAGAATTTTACCCCCAAATTCTATGCCATCTGTCACTAAATGGCAGAAGGAGGTCTATATTTGGTGGGCAGATGTTTCAAGTATGTTATATTTTGCATGGAGAATGTTTTCTCTTTATTTTTTTTAGATGAGCCAACATTTGAACATCAGAATAGTTAACATAAAAAAATTTCTGATTTCTTTTGGGTAGTGGAGTTGGAGAGCAAACACGCAAGCAATAAAACAAAAACCTGTTATTACTGTGCCTCATTCTCAGACTTAGAAACACTTATATCATGCTGAGAGTTCCTACTCTTTTTGCTTGGCCAGTTCAACATAGTCCTCATTATTCCCTTTTGTCTAATATCCATCCATTGTACTCATTCTTGTATCTGTCTGGTACCTAAAAATCACTAAATTTTGTGATACTCTACCATACACCAAAAGCATTTTGCAAACTACTCATTCTTATGGAAGTACAAGAGACTTAGAAAAAGATAACATCTTAGCTTTACTATTTATAATCTTCTCCTAGATCACTGGTTTAAGCCAAAGGAAGAAACACGAAGCTCTGAGCATTTTAAATTTAGTGGGATTATGAAGATTATTGAGTTCTTTAAGTCAATCATGTAAATGACAAATTTCTCTGCATCTAAAGTTGTCAAAAATTACATTTTCTTTTACTATTTTTTCTCAAATTCAAAAAATCTAATAGACACCAGAAGCAAACCTATGAAGATCACTGCAGTTAAACTTCAAGGAGGGCTTCTTGGCTTTCAAGTTATTTGTTTAAACGTTTACCTGCTCTGTTTTTCCAACTTCCCATACTGATTCCTGCCTTTTCACTTTTGCTCTTGCTTCATTCACTTGGTTTACAATTCTTACTCTCTTTGCCTCTTTAGATCCTACCCATACTATCCCATACATTAATGATCTGCTTAATTAAGTGCCTCCTAATGAAATGCTCATATCCTTCTCTGCCTAACTCACAGGAGTAGATTATATTTTCAAGTAATGTTTAAAAAATATCTAAGATCCATCATATATGGTAAATTTATACTTTTATCTTCATTAACTGAATTAGCTACCCTGGAAGTTAACAGCTTCCCTTAGAAGTCAGCTTTTGGCAGATAGTTAATGCTTAAGCGGTGCTCCTGATGTCTGAGTCAGTTGTGAGAATCCCTCTCAGATTTGAATATTCTATCATCTGTTCAGACTTTTGAAATTTTCTTTTGCCATTAATTACTTTGCCAGAAGTCATGGCAGGGAATCTTCTGAGTACCCAGTAACTTCTTATTTTAGCTCTGCATCCTAATGTAATCTGTTAAAGACATTTTAATTGATGGTTAAGAATCCAAAATTTAAGTTATGATCTTTTATATAATTCTGCTAGTACAAATTATTCAATTAAATTAAAGGACAAGTGACATAGTGCCAAGTTCATGAACAGGCAATCACCTGAAAGTAACAACATTCCCCTAAAATTGGTAATTGCTAAATTTCTTTTGAAATCAATTAAAAAATATACATTTTAATTTCAAAAATTTTAAACACTTTCAAAATTTTTAAAGTATAAAAAAAATCCACCTTAGATTTGAGTACATGTGGGTAATTTTTGACACTTTCATCTTATGGTATATTTGTTATAAGTAATGATCTGAGAGAATTTAAGACACTGCTTATGACTTCTGGCTCATGATCTGTGCACTAGATAATTAACCTTTTTTGGGCCACAATTGTTTCATTTGTAAAATCGAGGAATAATAATATGTTCTGAGGATTTAGTAAAACAATATATGTAAACGGTTTGGCAAAGCATTTAGCACCTAATAGCATATAAATCAATAAGAACTATATTCTCACAATTTTCAAAATATATTTTAAAAGAAACTTTTAGAAATTTGTTTCTATGATTAAAAAGTTGCAAGAATTTCTTAAAACCTTAGAATTTGCATTGGAAAAAAATCAGGTAAAAGGCTACTTTTTCATTCCCAAAGATAAATTCACAGCTCTCCAAAATCATGATCCTTGGTCACATATTACTTATTTGTCCAATATAGGTTCTTCTGGAAATAGAACATTTGTTTTTGGCAGTAAAGTAAAGGATATTGCCACTTTCCAAAGGATGAGTGTTTGGTAATGCTGAAAGTTTCTTTTTCTTTTTTTAACTGAAGTTTAAGAATCTCTCTGAAGAAGAAGAAGGACAATAAGGAGGAGGAGAAGGAGGAGAAGGGGAAGAATAAGGAGGAGGAGAAAAAAAAGAAGGTAGAAAAAGATAGGGAAGGGGTATAAGATGGGGTGAGGAGGAGGGGGTGAGAGAAGAAGATCCCCAAAAGTAGTTTTAAAAATTGTGATTCTAAATTAACATGTCAAGTTTTTCAATCTTAGATTTTATAAGTTTTATTTATAGATCTTTATAAATAATTTATTAAGGAATCCCTTGACTGCTGATTATTGGTGTAATACCACCATCAGAAAGTGCGGATTCATCACTATATATATCACAAAATTTAACAAGATACCCATAGAATATTGTCTTATGTTCAGGAAACATAATTTGAAATTATAACTATAATGTGAGGTTGTAATTGAAGATTTGCATTCACTATAATTTATGTCAAAGGAACTTGAACCAACATGACTCAAATTGAATTGCTTAATGTAGACTAAATGGCACCAATAAATTCAATATGTATAAAGCTTATCTTTACTATTTAAAAAGTAGTATTTATTCTCACAGGTTCATTAGGCCTAAAATAGTGCTAGGGGAAATCGACTTTTTATGTTGATGTCAGTACAGTCTTTTTGAATACAACACCCTATTTCATTGGAAGAACAGTGATTATCTACCTTTGTAACTGTTATCAGGAATTGGCAATGGAATTAAATTATTCTGAAAATGCAGTTACTACACAAAAGCAGTGTATATAGTGTTTAAGAGGATAGATTTTGGATCTGTGTGCCTTATTTAAAATTCCAACTCCACCACTTATTGAGGAAGTTATTATACTTCTTTTTAAAAGATAGTGTTATATTAAAATGAAACTATTTTATTTTTAAAAAAGAAAGAAAAATGTACAAGTGCTAGTTTGAACAATGAAGTTATGAGTTCTCACAGCTGGGCTGGGATCACTGGCCCATTCAGTGCCTCCTTCCCATGTGCCAAGAAGGCACTAGAGAGATTCCCAAAGCTTCCAGGTAGCGTGAGGGAGGAAGTGGGATAGCATTTCACCATTCGGGAGCAACCAGCAGTGTTCATATAGGAGACTGAAGGATAGGAGGTGGGGTGGGGAAAGCAGGTGTGTGTCAAAGCTTCCATTTAAACTGGATAGGAATTCAGCCTTAGGCTTAGCTGAACATGCTGTGCTGTTGAGTCACTCGGGTGGATGTAGCCTTCCTGCTGAGCTCTTTTGAGTTTGGGGCCTCCGCCATATGTGAAGGTAGACCTCAGTTCCCCTAGAATATCCAGAATAGTGTTTTCTATATCGCCTTTGTGAGGCATTTCCAGAGCCATGCCCACAGAGGCTCTGGATTCCACAACCCCTCTGGCATGTTTCTTCATTGCAGTTTCTCAGCTTGAGCTCCTGACTGTTCCTCTCAATAACTTCACCAGCACACTGGATATGTCCTGAAAACATCCCTCCCAGCAAAAAAAAAAAAAAAATCTGCTCCAGCTCCAAAGGCTCTGTTGACATCTCTGGACATATGCAGCCTCCATCAGAGATGATGTGGCTGTCAGGCCCTGAGCAGGGTCAGCATACTCCACTATGGCATTCAGCTGCAGGTAGCCCACCCCCATCTTGGTGTGGCTGGCACACTCAGAAACTTCCACATTTGTAAAGAAAGGATAGCAGTACCAATTAATACATAGAGATGTTGTGAGGACTAAATGAATAATAAATCTTTATATCAGAGCTTGAATATAGTAAGCACTATATGAATGTAAACAATTTTTATTGTTTGTCCAGCTAGTTTGCCTGTTTTTACAAACACATGTATGTAGCGGAACAGTTGTGTTTATATCTTCAGAAACTATCTACTGGGTTCCAAAAGCCTCAGTGTTACTGTTGACTCCTTGTACCTCACTTACATATTCAATATATCACTAAGTCCTATAAACAGTATTTTTTAAATAGAAAACTCTTAAAAACTTCTTTTTATCTCTATCAAAACCATGCTTGTCCCAACCTCTATCACATCTTTCCTAGATACCTGAACTAGCTTATTAAATGGTCTACCTGAATCTATTCTTGGCCTTGTCATTTATTATCTACAATGCAGCCAAAGTTATCCTTTCAAAATATAAATCACATCATACCTCCATTGGCCACATTTTAATACTACACAATAGCTTCCTATTACTCCAAGGATAAAAAGCTAAATCTTTGAGCAGCCTCTAGTTCTGAGGATTTGTCTCATGCCCCTCTTCCTGTAGTTCTATGGACTTTCAGTTCCTCAAATCAGCCATGTTCTTTCCTACCCCAGGTCATTTGCACATACCATTTCCCTTCTGGAACAAATTGATTCTGCCTACTACCCATATCAGATTCATTTTGGTGATTTATTACATAGAGTTCTGGATAAATTGTCCTCAACACCCTCCCTGCTTCAGTCAAGCTCAGGAGTCTTTCTTATACTTTCTCAGGGAAGCCTCTTCCTTTCCTCATTAATACTTATAACATGTTGATATTTTATAATGTAATTATTTAAGTAAAGTCTGTCTCTTTTAATGTAAATTCCATTAAAATAAGAATCTTGTCCGTTTTACTCACTATTTTATCCCTTGAGTTTAGCACACATTGTGAACTTTAGGGACAGGCTCAGTAAAAGTCGAACTCAAACCTATTGACTTGGAATGTGCATTTTATCTGGAGTAGGGACACCTATGCTCTCATTCTACATTTATTATATTTGATGCATGATCTTTTTAGGAGACTTGGGTTTCAAGTATTCATTTACTGTGTCATTTTAGCAAGTTACTTAGCCTTTCTCAAGGCCATTATTTTTTCTTTTGCAAAGATGGAACTAAAAATGCCAGCCTGTTTTGCAGTTGTCATGGATATAAAATGAGTTGATGTGTATGAAAGTACTGTATAAAAACATTGTGCTTTTATAGAGTATAAGTTATTAAAACAGTTAAGGCTTGGCTAGTTGCCCTAGATTGTTCTGACTAGAAATAACTCAATACTCATTAAAGCCTGATGACATTCTTTTACCTAAGAGTCTTTTTGAGAACTTCGTAACATTTCTCCAAATATAATTTTTGAAAAAAATCCTATGTCACTGTTTGTTGCAGCTGAAAGTTATAACACTATTATTTTACAGAATTTGAGAATTCAGAAGACAGAAATAAAATAATTAAATATTTTTTAACAATGCATGGCAAATGGTAATTTTTGTTAGTAAATGGTGCTAGAATTAGAAGTTCATAGCCAATACTAGAGTGAATGAAATAATCAATATATAATTAACAAAACCTTTATAAACCTGTAGGTATGCATTTTGTTGGTCTTGCTACATCAAAGTTTTCACAGTTCATCAACAATTAACAAATCAGTGAGTTGTTCTAATATCACCATTTTTGTTTTTAACCTAATGACGATATCTAGGCTTTTGTTTGTTAGAATATTATCATCAAGGATAATTATTTTTAGCAATATGTTGATGTTCTAAGGGCATATAAAGATAATAGTTACATATAGCAAGACAACCGTTAGGTAACAGGGAAGTATCAATGTGAACATAATGTTTTATTTTGTCAATGATTAATGAATGCCAATTCATTTAATGACATTTACTATGATATACATTGCTCAAGATTTCTTAATTGGGAAAGAATTTGTAATTTATGTATTAAAATTTTGTGAAAATCCTATTGGTCTAAAGAGATGATTTTCCTAGCATTTTATTCACTTTGTGTTTGCCAAATTCTGAATCATACAGATTAAAAGTTGAGACAGAAAATGGAAATTCAAAGAAAAAAAAACTGAACAGAATTATCCAAGTGATAAACTCTAAATTTATGAATCGAAGGTGTTTCACCAAGAAAGATGACAGGAAAATTAAAAGGAACCTTAGCTGTTTTCCTTTTATATCTGCAGAATGACAAAATCATTAGAGTCTCACAAGTGAGTGTATTTGGCACCTAGAAAAAGCCATTTCACAGAAAAAGCAAGGAAGTTCAGAAGACAAAATAAAATAGATTCCTTTTGGTTTTGCTAATTCAATGGAGGATAATTACAGAAAGTTACTTGGAAGAAAACATCAAATGATGTTTGCAGCAAAAGTCAAGTCCAATTAAAGGATCTTCAGAGAAAAACAATCATTACTTTGATTAGATACTAGGTAAAAGAATTTCTAATAGACTTTGGAAATATTTTTATGATGGAACCACATTTTATTCTAATTTCTCTTTATTGTGAAGGTCACATACATTATATACTAAAGTTGCTGTGGTTGTTCTTGACAATGATGATGGTGATGATGATTTGAACGATGGTCAAAGTATGGAGCAAATCTTCTATATTTGGGACTCAAAGAGACACTTTTCTCTAAAAAATTTTTAAGAAAAAATATAGATTCTACTCAACACTTATTAAAATATTATGCCAGTTGCCAAGGTAGGCTGTTTGAAAAATTATTAGACAAAATGTTAGAAAACAAAAGTGGCCTCTATTTCTCTTCCTTATTGATCTTATAGGATTAAGTTTTATTACTGGTTGCTTATTTTTATTATTTCCTTTCCTATATAATTTCCTCAATAAAAGAACTATACATTCATAGTAATCAAACTCAGTTTTTACTTCAGTTCATATATCTAAATTTGTTTTCCACCTTACCCATCACAAGATGGCAACAAGCCTTCTGCTCAACTCCCAGCTTACTCAGTTGAATAGATCTGCTTCCTATTTCATTAGGAGATCATTTTATTTCTTTAAATTTCATATCATATTAAGTTACAATCAATCATATATGTACTTACACTTCATATCATATTAATTTACAATCAATCATATATGTACTTACACTTTTTTGTCCAGGCTCATAGAATAGTGGATCCTGATCAAGACCAAATTCTATGCCTACACTTTGATAATACCTCTTTCCACATATTATGCACTTTTATCCTGAATCTCTAGCATCTCTCATTCAACATGCTTTTCCCCTTCAACAATGTTTCTCTTTTCCCTCAAAAATAGTTTGAGAAATTAAAACAATTTTTGGTTCTGCATCATCCTGTTGCTATCTTAAGATTTCTCTACTTTATTTCTCATCCAACTTTCAATGACCTACAAGGCCCTTCATGCAGTGGTCCTGATTATCTAACTCATCTACCACTTCCCCTCCCCCTTATTCTTTCTGCTTCAGTCACAATGATCTCCTTGCTGATGCTTCAACATACTTACAATGCTCTTGTCGCTGGGGCTTTGAACTTACTGTATTCTTTACCTGAAGTTCTTTTCTTCCAGATAGCCCATTTCTCAAACCTTCCAGATTTCTGCTCACATATCACCTTATCAATGAGATCTACCCTAACTACCCTAGTTAAAATACCTACCACCTCCCATCACTTGCATTTCCTATCTGTTTTCATCAACTTAATATTTTTCTCCATTACATGTATCACTATTTCACATATGCATATTTCCTTATATATTTGTTTAAAAACTGTGCTCCTGTGATGGTTTGAAGCTGTATGTGCCCCTGAGAAACCATGTTCTTAAATATAATCCACTTCTGGGGGTGTGAACTCATTGTAAGTAGTACTTTTGATGAGGTTACTTCAGTTAAGGTGTGATCCACCTCACCACCTCAATCAGGATGGGTCTCAATCCTATTACTTGAGTCCTTTATAAGCAAAATGAAATTCAGATAGAGAGAGAGAAAGTTGGGGAGGAAAGAAGCTGAAATCAACAAAACCTGGAAAAGAAGGGAGAGATCATCATATGCTGCCATGTGCCTTGCCATGTGACAAAGGAGTCAAGGATCACCAGCAGTCAGTCTTTGGGAAGAAAGCACGACCTTGATGATGCCTTGATTTGGACATTTTCCCTGCTTCCGAAACATGAGCAAATAAATTCCCATTACTTAACCCAACCCATTTCGTGACATTTACTAGGAAACAGAATCAGCTACTGATTAGATTATCTCCAACAGAGAGTGGAATTTTATTCACTGTTGTATCCCTAACAATAGTACCTGAGAAATGGTAGAAACTCAATGTGTTGATTGAATGAATTTCAGTGTAATTGTGTGCTTATATATTAATTTCACCTCTACTGTAAGCTCCTTGAGGATAATTATTGATCACCTTTATCCCTCCAGAACCTACTAGCATAGTAGGTGTTCAATAAATATGTATTAAATGAATGAATTAGAAAATTTTTTTCAAACATTTTGTGTTCCTGTGTCTACCAAGAAGGACCTTTGTCCAAGAAAACTGAAATTTCTGCTGGCAGTGACTATAGAGTTGGGTTTGGGATCCATCCTCAAATCTCACTTGTGGAAAGTAGAAACTTTCAAAAACAATAAAGCTTACAATGTGCAACATTTTACTAAAAATGATATACATTTATTTAACAAATATTTATTGATCCTCTGTTCTAAGCTCTTGGGATTTATCAATAAACAAATTAGACAAAATTCCTGCCCTTGAGAAGTTATGTTCTATTGGGAAGAGGCAAATATTCAAAAATCAATGTAATAAATAAGTAATTGATACATTCTTCTAAACGTGATAAGTGCTATGGAAAAATAAATAAAGCAGGACAAATGGGGATTGGGAATGTTAATGGGAGTGGGTGGTGGCCATACAACAATGTGCTTAACTCCAATAGCTCCAAGTATGGTGAAGTTTGATAAATTTTTAGGTTAAGAGTCTGGATATAATCACATAACAAAAGGGAATGTGAAGGAACATTCAGTTTGTAAGAACATCTTTTTTCCTTCTAATGCTAAGAAAATTTATGAAAGCTCTTCAGACTGTAAGCCCATAAGGCCTTTTTGCAAAATATTAGCAGATCACATTCAAATTGGGGAAAATATTCCACCTAGCTCATGATGCATTTCATGCATTTCTACAATAGCACATGGAGAAAGATTTATGCAATTATATTTACATATCTGAAATAGGAAGTTTTCTTACTTTAGATGCTTAATATAGAACTATTTCAAAATAGAAATAATGATAACTCTCCATAATTAACACATTATTAATATTCAAGGGAGACCAATACAGTATGGACTAGTTTGAGTTGAGGACCAATTTGGTAACAGTATAATTCGAGACAGAGAAGGAAAGTGACTAAAAAGAGAATCAGAACCAAGACAGATGTCACAGCTCCTATAGTCTACAAGTTAAAAACAAATCATAATGGAGATTAAATTATTAGTTAAAAATTAATGTTTATTAATGACAATATAAAACATAATTTTTAAATGCAGACTTTGATCTTTGCCTTATCACATAATATATGGGTAAATTGGTTTCATGTAGTTTTTAGTTAAGATAGTAAATTATATTCAATTCATTTTGAAGTATTGGCTTGGTTTCTCATAACTAATTGTTTAATTCTTCTTTTGAACTTTTGACTTTAAAGAGTGCCTTCTGTTACTTGTAAGGAGAAGCACCATGAATAATAAGGAATGTCTTAATCTGTAATTGAAGTCACTCTTGCAATACTCTGATGAAAGAGTACAACTAAGCAACTCTATGGACTGAATTGTCCCCAAATAGGGCCCATTCCTAGGCAGATATACCTTCCACCCACCAGTGTTAAATCCTGCCCATGTCCTTGTCCACCAAACAGGAAGGTCAGAATAGCAGATTCATCCAATTCCATTGTGTCTTTTATTTCTCTATATCTTTAATAATTATTTTATTTCCTCTTCTTTCTCTTTTATGGCTTGATTTTCATTTATTGTTTTATTGTTTTGTTTTATTTTTAAAGAAGCTTTAGATTTACATAAATGATATTTTGAAAATATAGGGGGAATCCCATATACCCTACCCCTCCCCCTCCACATTTTTCTTCACCAACGACATCTTTCACCAGTGTTAGGATGTGACCTCTTGCTCCCTGAGTTCATACGTGCTCAGAAGGATGTGCCCCTGAGTTCATACGTGCTCAAACACAAGATGCCCCATTCCGGCCCTTGCTTATCACCATCCCTGCAAGGCCAAAGAGCATTCTTTCCCCAACAATCAGACACTTCTCAGAACATTACACCCAACCCTGAAATAGCTAACTTGGTATTTTCTCACCCTAAATCTTCTTGCCACACCTACGCGCCCCTTCTGTAAACCTGCCCGGTTATCCCAGCTCAAAAGGAGCACTCCCAACCTAGACCGGCTGGCTGAAGTCTCACTTCAGATCCCCACCATGTCAGCGGTCTATTAAACTCCTGCCTGAATCTTGATCTGTCTCCAAGCCTCATTAACCTGGTGTCTAACATTTTGGTGCTGAAACCCAGGAAGGCCTCGTTGAGACAGATCAAATCCGTAGCGATCCTCCACCTTGCCATTGCAGCTTTCATCCAACACCGGACACAGATTCATCTTTGGGTGAGTCTCGGAACCTCTCTGGATCTTGCCCCTCTTTCCGAAAACCCTAGTGCTAGGTCAGATATCCTCTCTAGTATCGAGAAACTGTCTCCCTTACCTGGGGACACCCAGTCCTGGGTTCTGTCACCGGCCCTTAACCAGTCTGGAAGCAAAAGATTCGAGGATGCTTGCTTCTTTCCTTCCACACCCTCTTTCCTAAAAGGTCTCCAAACTCACCCTCGCCTTACCAAACATAGGAAACTCCTAATCATTACTTCCGAAAGAAACCCCCCTTGGCTGTCTCCACCATAACCTCAAAAGCAACTCATTTTTTTACTCTACCACTATTTGGCCTCAATGTAAATTAAACAAAAGCCAATGGCCAGAACATGGCACTTTTTATATCCAAGTTCTCTGAGATCTCGAGAGCTTTATCCAACGTAATGGCAAATGGTCTGAGATTCCCTATGTTCAGACTTTCTTCTTCCTCCACAACCATCCATTCTTTTGCCAATCCTGCACCACCTCTCAAATTCTTCTTCTCCGGGACCGACCGTTCCTCCCACATAAAAATTCTCCCTCTGACTTGGATCCTTCCGATCACATCCCATATATGCCGGCAGGATTAGTCTAGTTAGAGAAGAATATAGAAAATATCTTCATGAAAAAGAAAGAGCATCCGGCCATAGCTGCAGCTGCTGCTTGGCCCTTGTTAGCAGCTTTGAGAGAGCGCTCTGAGAAACAGCTGGCTGCTGAATCCCATGCGTGCTGGGCAGAAGAAGAGCTTAAATTAGAAAGAGAGCTTAGACTAGTCCAAGTAGATCAAAGAGAAAATATTCTGCTAAAGAGTTAACCGAGATAAGGACAACATTCTGGCAGCAACTCCTCAAAGCGCCTGCCCCTTGAATGGCATGGCTGTAGGCTAGTGGCGGTTGATAAAATTAGTTTAGCTGCTAGAGAAGTAGAAAAGCTTAGCAACATTAATGTTCTCTGTTTTGGTTCCATGCTAATTCTAATTAGGCCTGAATAACCACATTAATAAAATTGGTGCTGTTAAAGTTTAGCAACTTTTGAACTGGGCAACTCTATGAAAGTAAAGAGAAAAAAAAAAATAGAAAAATTCTGGCTGCTTAGTAAGCCTGCAATTAAATCATGGCTCAGTCCTATAGCAGTCAGCCTCCCCTGCCAACTTGCCTCTAAAAGACTGTTTCTAGTATTGCATGCTATTTGGTATTTGAAATAATGAAAAGTTATGTTTGCATATAACCAAATTGAATCATTAATCTAACAAGTTATTTAGCGTTAATGATATTTGCATGTTGTAAGAGATTTGCTTGGAGACAGTTTCCAAAATCATTTTGGTAACTTATGTGTGTAAGGTATATAAAATGTGTTTTTATTATTAAGGAAAAAGAAAGTAATATTGTCTTAAGATATTAAGGAAGAGTAAAATGTGGGACAAAAGCTAAATGGGCACAGAATGTGCAGAAGGTTCATGGAAAAGGAATTTTGTGGTCAATGTTGAGTAAGATTTGATGAGTCTATAAAGTTTTAAAAGCTTTAGTATCAAATAATATAATATTGCAAAACTAAAATTTGGTTCTCTCTCTGTTAAAGTAACAAAGTTTCTTAAGTCATTAGTCTGTTTTAATAAAAGTTTTTAAAGTGTTTTCTCATGAATAATCAGTATTCAAAGAAAAAAGACTGTTTTATCAAAATAGCTTTTTGTACTTTATATTAACCTTATCATGTCCTTGGTGTTTTTTTTTTTTTTTTAAGGGAGTCTTCTCACTTTTAAAAGAACATAGCATTCAACTTTTAATATTTTGCTTTCTCAAAGTCAAATCCTGAAAAGTATCTATTTATTTCAAACTGTTGCAAAAGGTTTATTCTTTCACCTTTAAAAAAGTGTTTAAAAGTGTTATAAAATTAAAAGGAATTTTTTAACCTTTTGTTAATTAAATTTGTATAGCTAAAATGTTCATATAAATACTTAAAAATTGTATAAAATTGTATAAAATTTCTAGAGATATAACAATGTTTTCTGCATAATATTAGGGAAAAAAATCATGTTGTTAATCATGGTTTTAATTATTTTGAAGATGTTATATGTCACAAAAACAATCTCTCAGTCTGGGAATCAATCGATGCTTTGGTTTGTATTCATCTGATTTACCCCGCCTTTGTTGATGAAGTAACTCTATGGCTACATAAAGAGAGTGATCATTTAGGGCTGCTGGAGATGGCAACTGACAGTAGATTATTGTAAATTAAAGTAACACCACTGCTGTATGCAACAGTCCCAAACATTTCTGGTTTATTGCAAGAAATTAGTACCAAGTTATGTCACTATCACTTTGTTTTAGATCTTACTAACTGCTTTCTTTAGTATCTCCTTAGACAAATCAAGCTAGCTTGCATTCACCTTCACATGAGAAGGTCAAGAATGTACTTTTATAGTGCTTCCCCAAGGCTATGTGCATAGCCCAATCTTCTGTCCTGGTCTCCTGGCAAAGGATATGGCTGCATGGAAGAAACCTGTGGCTGTAACCCTATTTCATGATATTGATGATATTATGTTAACCAGCAATTCTCTTTCACAATTAAAAGAAGTATCAAAGACAATTGTATCTCATCTTGAAGGCCTAGGATGGGCAAACAATTGGAACAAGCTACAATGTCCTGGCTGTTCTGTCAAATTTTTAAATATTGTTTGGTGGAGTAAGACAAAAACTATAGCCTCTGCTGTAAGTGATAAAGTACAGTGTTTTCCCACACCACAAACCCAAAACAATTAATGGCCTTTCTGGGGTTGTTGGGGGGTACTGGAGACCCTTCATCTCTCATTTAGTCCAGATATTAAAACGCTTGTATATGTTAATCAGGAAAGGTTGTGCGTGGGAGTAGGAGGACCTCCAGCAGGCTGCTTTTAAAGAAGCATAGGAGGCAATGGCACAAGCTGAAGCAGTTAGGGAGGTGGGCCCTGACTTACCCTGTAAATTGCATGTGGCCAGCTCCAATTTGGTTTTAGGTGGGGTGTGTGTCAAAGGCAACATTCAAAATGAATACCCCTTTGGGATTTGGTCGCAATTGTGGAAAAGGGCCAAAGTAAGATATGGCTTCTTGGAAAAGCAACTATGTGCAGCATACCACTTCCTGTTGCAAGTAGAAGGCTTAACCCAATAGTGTCTGGTCACTCTGAAGACTACCATCCCTATCCAGGGGTGGATTGCAGATACTAAAAGCAAGACAGAAACAATGGACTGTTGTGAACCACCGTCTGTGGGAAAGAAATCTGTGGAAGAACATCTGGGATGCCTGTCAGCAGCAACAGGTAATTGTCTATCACGTCTCTGCCCACTTCTCTAACACCCTCTCATGAATGTTGAGGCAGATGCCTTCATGAAGATTCAGAGCCACATCACTGAAACCTGAAAAGCAGAAAAGTGGCTCCACCAGAAAAGCAGAAATTGTGGCTACCATACACTCTAACACCTAGCCCAGCAGTTCCAGCTGCCTGTCACTCACCAGCAGCTCGTGGACATCATCCATGTGTGTGCTCACTCCGATGACTGTGACAGTTACCTCACCAGATGGGACATATTGGTCAAGCACACACTCCAGTAGCATGATGGCAAGTGGATTACATCAGCCCCCTCCTGCTCTCAGAAAGGGTAAGGTATGCTTTCACAGCCACAGACACTGCCACGGGACACTTGTAACCAGCTGGCTACTATTTGCTGCCTAGAAAATGTAAGTGCCCTATATAAGTTACCCAAATTGACAGTGACCAAGGAACTCCATTTACCAGTCACCTCATGCAGTCTTGGGCTATGAACCAGGATATTGTTTAGACATTTTATGGAAAGAATGAATGGCCTATTAAAGGACCAAATAAAAAGCAATAAGGGATCTTTACAACAATGGACTAAATGACTTAATCCTTTTAATTCAGCACCACGGACCATGGCCCCAAATCCAGTTAAAATGCTAATACCAGGACCAATAAAGGCATTGAGAGTACAGGTTAAAGGACCAGCTGCCCTACAGCTCCCCCAAAGGGGAAGTAATAATAAACTATTGTTGCCTATGCTTCAAACTATACAAACTGGGGAAAATAAGGTCCTTTGGCCATGGTACTGGCCTATGCAGCCTCACTGATTGGGAATCTTAAACCCATGGGGAATAGGAGTCACCCACCAAGGTCTCCTATTCCTGCTGAAACCCTATGTATATCTATATGGACTCTTCTTATGCTTCAAACATTGTTATAATGTCACCAAAGAAAACTCAGAGAATTTAGAAGAGGAAAAATGTATGGTATTAAAAACCTCCTCATAAAACCCTCCAAATTATGTAATTTCACTGTCAAACATTAATGTTCAATGTTGTATATATATTACTCTTATTATTCTGCTGTCTTTTATACGGAATCTAATGAAATGTAGTAATGCTCTGACTGCTCAGATATCATGGAAGATCTAATGGGCAAATTATACAAAGGAAAAAGCATTTGGGGTGGAGTGTGGGATAAATGAAGGCAAAATGCCCTTTCCATGAACCTTAGGCCCTGGAGTGTGGACTGGTTGAACTGGCTAACAGCCCAGTCTTTAAAGATAAGAAAGTGGTGAGAAACCTAAATCAGGATTTCTGTAGCTGTTCCAGGCACTGTCCCTTCTCCCCCTGCTGTAATAACTTTTCAAGGATCTGCCCCACAAGAGGTGGTGTGGAACTTCCCCACCTTCCCCCCCCCCCCAGCAAAAAAACTTTTTAATTTTCTCTAACCAAAGTTGGGAATGTTAAGATGTGACCTCTTGCTCCCTGAGTTCAAACATGCTCAAACACAGGATGCCCCACTCCAGCCCTTGTTTATCACCATCCCTGCAAGGCTACAGAACATTCCTTCCTCAATGGTTGGACACTTCTTGGAATATTATGCCCTACTCTGAAACAGCTAACTTGGTACTTTCTTACCCTATATCTTCTCACCACACCTACATACCCCTTCTGTAAATCCACCCAGTTCTCCCAGCTCAAAATGAGCAGTCCCAACCTAGATGGGTGGGCTGAAGTCTCACTTCAGACCCCCACCATGCTGGCAGCCTATTAAACTCCTGCCTGAATCTTGATCTGTTTCTGAGCCTTATTAACATGGGATCTAACAACCAGTGTGGTATATTTGCTACAATTGAGGAACACATATTGAAGCATTGCTACCAACCACGATCAATAGCTTACATCATAGTTTACACTTTGCACCGTGCATTTTTTACAGGTTTTGTCAAAATATATAATGGCCTATATTCATCATTGCAATGTCGTGTAGAACAATACCAATGTCCCCAAAATGCCCCATGTTACACCTATTCTTCCCTCTCCCTCCCCTCAGAACTTCTGTTGGCCACCGCTTTTATATCAATGCTACAAGTTCTTCCATTGCTAGAAAAATAATAAGTCTACTTTAGTTCATAGTTGCATTCCACCCTTATGTTTGTTCATTCTTCCATCTTGAGGATTTTAAGATGGGATGCCTACTCTGTTTCTGATTGAGAGGGGGCTTAGATCTCATGGGCAGATGGACGGAACTGTCTTACTTGCAGTTGTAGATACTCTCTGTTTTTTGAGATAGGCGTTCCATCATCATCCTTTTGTTAGCTTTCCTGGGTGAGTCTGATGAGCTGGAGAGTAAGTGTTGCAACTCTGCTAACATTCAGCCAGCATATGAACAGACTGAAGATTTAAGTCTCTGGGATATATTTAATGAGTATACTGCTAATTATAGGTTCAAATAAAAGGATCAGAAGAGCAATGTGTAGGGAAATTATAACTGAGTCTAACTCTATTATATTGGGGAACATATATTCTAAGGTAAGGCCCACTGATAGGTTGCCAACTTTCTGAGGTGGTCTGATGTCTCACTTGCCTAACTTGCCTCTGGTGTCTAAATGTCTCTAGAGCCCTCGGGAGCACCCCTACTTGAGGCACTGTTTTCTGTGGCAGTCAATGAGATCCTCCTGAGACATGCATAAGCATAACCTCTGGAATGACCTCCCAACTCATAAGGCATTTTTAGGACATTGGAATTGTTCTGCATGATCTGGAGTGATGGGCACAGGTTATAATAAATTTTGGTTTTCATTTATTTTTAAGACAAATTACCCAGGTTGAAAAAGTGGCATCAAACAACAAGAATTTAGAAGTCATTAAAATTGTATAAGTTCTCATGCTTGTCATAAAAATTAATCATAACTAAAATAAGGCTTTGGCAAAAGTCATTGGACTCTTGGAAGGTAGAAGTTTCTAAAGAGAAATAAAACCTGTGTAGTTAACATGGAGACTTTACTTACCAAGTATAATATCACTCCCAGAGTCAAATGAATGCTTAGTAGCAGCACATGATGAAGATATGAAGTCTAAGCTTAATTAGAGAAGTCTTTAGATATATAAGCATGCTATCTTAATAATTTTATTTATTCCTACTATTATTGCTTCTGCTACTATTACTTTCTGCTACCACTGCTACCACTTCTATTACCATTACTACAGTTACTATTGCTACCGTTAGCATGATTATTACTGCTACTTCCACTGCCACTCTATCTACAACCACTGGTACTACAACTGCAACTATTACTACTGCTACTATGGCTGCTATTATTACTGTTACTACTATTAGTGGCAATCAATGAACCATTAATATGCCAAAGCATGCATAAAACTGTATTTTATGTAAAATATATTTTTAACATTATAATAAACGTATGATCTAGCATCCTTATTCTAGTTTGTAAACATGGGAAAAATAAAGTTCAGAGAAGATAGCAGTTTACCAAGTTCACAAAGGATAGATTAGAGAGTTTGAACATAAATCAAAATCCATAAGATTCTAAATCCTGTGGGCTTGTCACTATGTCCTGCTGCATCTCATGGTGATTATTATGGACAGAGAAGTTGACTTTCATCACCACAAGCCAGCTCATGCAGAGACACCTCAATAGGCAGCCCAGGAGTTAAAATTGCTGCAAAATATACTTAGTGTTTTCAAAGGAACAATGAAGTTTGCATGAATATAAACTTTTATTATGAAACATATGCAGCAATGTGTAATACTACAGAAAAATGTTTTAATAAATGAATATTTTTAATTTTACTTTTTTTAAAAAAGATACTTAGATTATACAAATGTAACATAAAAAATATAGGGGATTCCCTTATGCTCTGCTCCCCAAACCTCCCACATTTTCCCACATTAACAACATCCTTCATTAGTGAGGTACATTCATTGCAATTGATGAACACATTTTGGAGCATTGCCATTAAATGTGGATTAAAGTTTACACTGTAGTTTACACTCTCTCCCATGCAATTCTGTAGGTTATGGAAAGATCTATAACGGCCTGTATCTGTCATTGCAATGTCATTCAAGGCAATTCCCAAGTCCCAAAAATGCCTCTCTCTTATACCTGCTTTTCCCTCTCTCTGCCCTCAGAACCTTCAGTTATCACTGCCTCCACATCAATGATATAATTTCTTACATTTATAGAATCACAATAAGTCTGTAGTAGAATACCCGTAAGTCTACTTTAGTCCATAGTTCACTTCCCAGTCCTGAGGATTCTGGAATGGTCATGTCCACTCCACCTCTAATTGAGGGGGGTCTGTGATCCCATAGGGCCTATGGATGGGACTATCTTGCTTGCAGTTGTAGACTCTCTCAGTTCCTTGGCATGGTCATTGTCCATCATCACCTCCATGTTAGTTGTCCTGGGTGAAACCAATGAACTGGAGAGGTGTTACAACTCCAGTAAGATACAGGGTCCAGCTGGCACATGGACAGCCCAAAGATTTAAGTCTCTTGGGTGTAAACCTACCAACTCTAGTACTAATTATAGGATCAAAAAGAAAGAAGAGCCATGTGTAGGGAAACCACAACTGAATCCAACTCTGTCATTTTGGGGAACATAAATTCCAAAGTAGGGCCTACTGGCAAGGCATCAAACTTCTGAGCTACCTGCCCTGACTATAGTGTCTGGATGTCTCCAAAGTTCTCAGGAGCCCTGCTATTTGAGGTACTATCTACTTTGGCAGTCAAAGAGATCCTGTTGAGATTTGCATAAGTATAACCTGTGGAATGACCTCCCAACTCACTTTGAAGTCTCTTAGCCATATAAACTCATTTATCTTTACCTTTTCCCCCTTTTGGCCAAGGTCTTTTTCCAGTTGCATTGCTAGTTGGTGCTTGGTAGTAATCCCTCGGTGCCAGGGAGGCTCATCCCTGGAATTCATGTCTCACACTGGGGGGAGGTAATGTATTTATATGCTGAGTTTGGCTTAGAAAGAGGGCACATTTGAGCAACAAGGAAGCTCCCAGGAAGCAACTCTTACATACCTTATAATACTAGGCTAAGTTTCAATTTCAAGAGTAAAGGTTCGTACACACAGTCTTCAATATCAAGGGCCCATCAGTTGACCATCCGCCTTCACTAGTCATTGCCCCTGTACTTGGGGAATACTTTCTGATCTATTAGAGAATGTGGCAGAGCTCTCCAGGATGGGAATTTGATATTTCTTTGGTTATTATGTGAATTTCCACCCACCAGGACAATGTCCCATGAACATTTGAACACATTTATATGCCTTATATGTATGCCCAGGTGAGCGTCCTCCATGTATCCCCCATCACTGACACCCTGCACCAATGATCCTCCCCTGCCACAGTTGTAACCCTTCTGTGACCCATAATTTCTTGAAAAATGAAGTCAGTAAAATAGCCAAATACGATTAATAAGAAAATGAATAATAATGATAGTTTTAAAAATAAGAAATAAAATACAAAAATTAAAAAAATAAAAATAATGAAAAAATATTTAATTTTTTTTGACATTTTCCTTTTCATCACTTTAAGATCTGTTGTCTAATATATGCACAGTGACATTGTCTTCCGTTTATTCCCCCAGTGTCTTACTTCTTTTTTTTTTTCATTTTGTCCTCAAAGAAGTTTTAGGTTACAGAAAAGTCATGTACTGAATACAAGGGTCTCCCATATACCCAACATCCTCCCCCTTTTCCCTTTTCCTCTATTAATAAAATGTTATGTGTTGATGGTATGTTTGTTACAACTAATGTACAAATATTGATACATAACAACCAACCATGGTGAATGGTTTGCATTATGGTTTACATTTTGGACAATACACTTTTATAAACTTTGATGAAATTCAACAAGGCCTGTATCCATCATAGCAAGATCATGTAGAATACTTCCATCTCCCACAAATGCTCCCTGTTCCATCTATTCTAGTCCTCCTTCCCCCTCCCCTTGAGATCCACGGCAACCACCGGACTTCACTCCTTGAAGGAAAAAAATCATAGTTACTTGCAACAACATTGAGGGCTTGACACACTGGTCTGTCCTCCCCTGTTAGGCACCGCCCTTGCTCTTGAGAGACTCCTGCCTCTCTAATTGACAACACAGTGGGCTTCCCCAGGATGGGAGTCCATCAACTTGCCTCTCATTATATGAGTCTTCACCCACTGATATAACACACTATGGCAAGATGAACACTCACACACTCCCTAGAAGCCTGCCCCAAGTGCACCCTGTCCTGAATGCCCCTCACATCCATCACCCCAAACCAGCAACCCTCACTTGCCATATTGCCAAAAGAGCATCCCCAATATTTTAGTTTCAACTATGTACCCATCAATCCCCAGTGTTCATTTTCTCCCTTCCCCAGCCCTCTCCCCAGTTCCATGGACAGTCCAACTGACCCTCCACATCCCACTCCCCTGACAAACTGCACCACTGAACTGAAAAGTATCATCACACCACTGTAACGCCCTTCCACTGTACAACTACACACTTCCCTCTTACCATATATTTTGCCCATATTGGTGTTGGCTGACAATCTTCTCCCTTTCTATTTCCTGTACCTGTCTTCCAGACTCTAGCTCTGTAAGTCTGCTCAAATTGTTTAATTCACATCAGTGAGACATATAATATTTGTCCTTCAGTGCCTGGCTTGCTTCACTCAACAAAAGGTCCTCAAGATTCATCCATGTTATCCTGTGTGTTAATACTGTATTCCTTTTTACATCTGAGTAATATTTCATTGTATGTATATACCACAATTTGTTTGTCCATTCATTGGCTAAAGGGCATTTGGGTTGATTCCAAGTTTTGGCAATAGTGAATAATGCTGCTATAAACATTGGTGTGCATATATCTGTTCATGTCCTTGCCTTCAGTTCTTCTGGGGATATACCCAGCAGTGGAATTGCTGGATCATATGACAGTTCTATAGTTAGTTTTCTGAGGAACCACCAAACTGTCCTCCACTGTGGCTGTAACATTCTACATTCTCACTAGCAGTGGGTTTCCATTTCTCCACACCCTCACCAACACTTGTAGTCCTCTGTTTTTTTAATGGATGTAAAATGATATCTCATTGTAGTTTTGATTTGCATTTCCCTAATAGCTAGTGATGTTGAGTCTCTTTTCATATGCTTTTTAACCATTTGTATTTCTTCTTTGCATAGGTGTCCATTCAGATCACTTGACCATTTTTTAAATGGGTTGTTTGTCTTTTTATGTTTGAGGTGTAGGATTTCTTTATATATGCTAGATATTAGGCCCCTATCAGCTATATGGTTACCAAATATTTTCTCCCATTGAGTAGGCTGCCTTTTCACTTTCTTGACAAACTCCTTTGAGGTACAAAAGTTTTTAATTTTGAGGAGGTCCCATTTATCTATTCTTTTTTTCATTGCTTGTGCTTTGGGTGTAAAGTTCATGAAACTATTTGCTACTACAAGATCCTGTAGATGTTTCCCTACATTATCTTCCAAGATCTTTATGGTCTTGGCTCTTATATTTAGATCTCTGGTCCGGCTTGAGTTAATTTTTGTATAAGGTATGAGATGATGTTCCTCTTTCATTCTTTTGGATATGGATATCCAGTTCTCCAAGACCATTTGTTGAAGAGGCCATTCTCTCCTAGTTGAATGGGCTTGGTGGCCTTGTCAAATATCAATTGACTGTACATGCGAGGATCTATATCAGAACTATCAATTCTGTTCCTTTGGTCAGTATGCCTATCCTTGTGCCAATACCATGCAGTTTTGAACTCTGTAGATTTGTAGTGTGTTTTAAAGTCAGGTAGTGTGATTCCTCTGATTTCATTTTTCTTTTCAGTTATGTCTTTGGTTATTCTGGGTCTCTCTCCTTCCAAATAAATTTCATAGTTAGTTTTTCCTATTCAGTAAAAAATGCTGTAGTGATTTTTATTGGGATTGCATTAAATCTTTAGATCAGTTTGGGTAAGATAGATATCTTCATGATGTTTAATCTTCCTATCCATGAACAAGGAATATTCTTCCATTTATTTAAGTCTTCTCTGATTTCTTTTAACAGTATTGTGTAGTTTTTCTGCATATAAGTCATTTACATCTTTAGATAAATTGATTCCTAGGTATTTAATTCTTTTTGTTCCTATTGTAAATGGGATTTTTTTCTTGATTTCCTCCTCAGATTACTCATTATTGATGTACAGAAGTGCTACTGATTTTTTCACATTGCTCTAATAACCCATGACTTTACTGAACTCATTTATAAGCTCTAGAAGCTTTGTTGTAGATTTCTCAGGGCTTTCTAGGTATAGGATCATGTCATCTGCAAATAGTGAAATTTTCACTTCTTTCTGTCCAGTTTGGATGCTTTGTATATCTTTTTCTTGCCTAAGTGCTCAAGGAGGTACTTCTAACACAATGTCAAATAGCAGTGGTGAAATTAAGTGTCCTTGCCTTTTTCCCAATCTTAGAGGGAAATATTTTAGGATTTCACCATTTAATATGATGTTAGCTGTGGGTTTTTCATATATAATCTTAATCATGTTGAGGAAGTTTCCTTCTATTCTTATCTTTTGTAGTGTTTTTATCAGGAAAGGTTGCTGTATTTTGTCAAATGCTTTTTCTGCATTTTAGAGATGATCATAGGGTTTTTTCTTTCTGTCTGTTTATGTGGTGTATTATTTTAATTGATTTCCTTATGTTGAACCATCCTTGCATACCAGGGATGAAACTCACTCGGTCATGGTGTCTAATTGTTTGATGTGTTGTTGAGTATAGTTAGCAAGTATTTGGTTGAGGATTTTTGCATCTAGGTTCATTAGAGATTGGTCTATAGTTTTCCTGTCTTTTGCCGTCTTTGTTTGGCTTTCGTATTAGGGTGACGGTGGCATCATAAAATGAGGTAAGCAATGTTCTCTCTACTTCTGTTTTTTGGAAGAGTTTAAGCAAGATTGGTGTTAGTTCTTTCTGAAATGTTCAGTAGAATTCACTTGTGAAGCTGTCTGGTCCTGGACTCTTCTTAATTGGGAGGCTGTTGATGACTAATTCTATCTTGTTATTTGTGATTGGTCTGTTGAGTTCATCAGTTTCTT
Source organism: Cabassous unicinctus (assembly GCA_029593785.1). Taxonomy (NCBI): domain Eukaryota; kingdom Metazoa; phylum Chordata; class Mammalia; order Cingulata; family Chlamyphoridae; genus Cabassous; species Cabassous unicinctus. The sequence continues at coordinate 170,638 of JAQZBX010000004.1, forward strand.
CTTTTGGCAATGTGGGTTGCTTGTGTGTTTCTAGGAATTTGACAATTTCCTCTAAATTATCCTTCTTGTTGGCATATAATTTTTCAAAGTATCCTCTTATGAAACTCTTTATTTCTGTGGGGTCAGAAATCACTATCCCTTTCCTTATTTCTTATTTCATGTATTTGCATCTCCTATCTTTTTATCTTTGTTAGTCTAGCTAAGAGTTTGCCAATTTTATTAACCTTCTTGAAGAGCCAACTTTTGGGTTTTTAAATTTTTTTCTAGTGCTTTCTTATCTTCTATTTCATTTAGTTCGGCTCTAATGTTTGTTAGTTCTTTTTTTGCTACTTCCTTTGGGGTTAGTTTGTTGTTCTTTTCCTAAGTCCTCCAGGTTTGCAGTTAGGTCTTTGATTTTAGCTCTTTTTTCTTTTTTAATATAGGCATATATAGCTATGAATTTTCCTCTCTGTACAGCTTTTGCTGCATCCCATAGGTTTTGATACATTCTGTTGTCATTTTCATTCATCTCAAGGTAGTAACTGGTTTCTTTTGAGATTTCCTCCTTGACCCACTGTTTGTCTAAGAGTGTGCTGTTTAACTTCTATATCTTTGTGCCTGGTTGGTTCTCTGCCCCTTACTTATTTCCAGGTTCATTCCATTGTGGTCAGAGAAATTATTTTGTATAATTTCAATCTTTCTGAAATCATTGAGAGTTGTTCTATGGCCTATCATATGGTCTAACCTGGAGAATGATCCATGTGCACCCGAGAAGAATGTATATCCCACTGTATTTGGGTGTATTGTTCTGTATATGTCTAATAGGTCCAGATTCTCTAATGTATTATTCAAGGTCTTTGTTTCTTTATTAATTCTCTGTCAAGATGTTCTGTCTAATGGTAATAATGGTATATTAAAGTCACCCACCATAATTGTAGAGGCATTTATTTCTCAACTTCATTTTTCCAGTGTTTATCTTGTTTATTTTGAGGTTCCTGGTTAGGTGCATAAATGTTTATGATTGTTCTTTCTTCTTGCACAACTTCTCCAGGAAGCACCAGGAACTGCACATGGACCTCCCATGCAGTAGGCAGGAACTCAGTCACCTGAGTCACATCTGCTTCCCTCCAGTGTATTTTTGAATTCTTGGATTGTGCCATTCATCACCATCATATCTGTTATCTTTTTATGTATGTTTTCAATTTCTTCAGTATGTTCTTCTAGTGTCTTCTTAATATCCTTAATCTCTTCCTTCATGTCATTAAGTTGATTCATGATATTTGCTTCGACATATCTGATTAGTTGTTCTATATTCTGCATCTTCTCCTGGGTTTTAGTTTGTTCTTTGGGCTGTGCCATGTCTTCCTGTTTCTTAGTATAGCCTGTAATTTTTGTTTGTGTCTAAGCATCTCTTTATCTTGATGGGTTTATTTAGTTGATTAGTTTCTTTCTCTATTCTATGGTTTTATTTTGTTGTTGATTTTGTGTGTGTAGTAAGGTTTCACTTTGACATTGTTCCTCTTATTCTATTTCCTTGTTGTGGTCTATGTTCCTTTTAAAGAAAAAAAAATTAGGACCAGAGAAAAGGAAAGAGATAGGGAGAGAAAAAGAATAATAGTAATAATTATAGTACAAGGTAGGAGAGCAACCGTACAAGACCTAGGAATTTGTAAAATTAACAAGTAAGAAACAAAGAGGAAAGAGATTAGAAAAGTGGAATAGAAACAATGAAACAAGAAACAGAATAGAGAAAAATACATAGAATGAATTAAAAGGCTGGAATGGCAAGAAGAGGGTAAAAGAAATGAGAAAAGAGAGAAAGAAAAAAGTGGGAAAAAAGAAAGTAAACAGAAAAAAAGGAAAGAGAGAGAAATAAAAAGAAGAAAAATTGGAGGCCAAATAAAAGAGGTGGAATGAAAGAACAACAACAGAAGACAAAAGATATAAAGATGAAAGAGAGAAAAAAAATAGCATAGGTTTAGTAAATCAGTAAACAAAAGAAAAAAAGAAAAAAAACAAGGAAAGAAACAAAGGAAAGGGGTACACTACAAGCAAGAAACAAGACAGCAGCAACTGATTTAAAAACAGGAGAAAAGATGAAAAAAAATTTAAAAAATAAAAATAAACAAGAAAAACAGCCTTCTGTCTTAGACCTGTAAGGATCTTCTCAGGCTGCTGGTGTTCATCAATCACATCCTGCAGCCTGCACTCTGCAGGTTTTGAACTGGGTTTTAGTGAGTAAAATAAGGGAAATTTAAAACAAGGAATCTTTTTTTTTCTTTGAAAAAATAAGAGATCCAAGAAAAGCTAATACAAAGAGAAGGTCGATATTCCCTGTCATTAAGTTTCAGCTAGATGCCTGATAACCTTGTGGATCACTTCTCAAGGAAGAGCCAGGAATTCAACCAGGGACCTAGTATGTTAGGTAGGAATTCTTCCACTGAGCTATTCTGCCTCCTTAAGTTAATTAGACTTTCAGAAGGCTATCCACCTCTTTTCCCTCAGGCAGGTTAGATTTCCTGCAGTCCACCTGGGTGATGCTGATAGCTGCCTGTCTCTGCCTCCTCTCTGATGTAATTCCTCTTTTTACCTAGGTATATAGGCATCTATGGGGCAGGGTCATACTAGTCAAACAAACTAATTTAAAAATGCAATATTGCTCTTAAAAATCCCTAGTCTCTATTTGAATGTATATGTGTATGCAAACCCATATCTATGTATATTTATGCATCAAAAAACAGATCATTGAGGCAGTGAGGTAGAGAGGAAAGTGGTATTGGAATCAGACAGAACTCAGTTTCAATCTCAGTTATTTCACTTGCCAGTTTTGACAAGTTAATTCACTCCTCTGAGCCTTCATTTACTCATATATCTATTGGGATTAACAATCTTTCTTTTTTGTTTGTTGTTAATAGCTAATGAGATAGTATCTAAAACACTTTGTGTTTTCTTTGTACATGCTAGGGGACCTAACAATCATGATTACTATGAATATAAAATGAAAACATTTAGAATAATTTCTTGAACAAAATGCGTTGTTCCATATAATGCATTTAAACACATTCTACAGACTCCATCAGCAGACTCAGCACATTCAGAGCATTTGCCACATTCTTCCTTTTTATTAAGTGATTATAGTTATTTTGTACTTGACTTTTTCTGGCTTCTAATTGTACATTCCTGTTGGCAGAGACTGACTTTTAGTCATCTCTGTGTTCTTCTTAAGGCCCATCACAGGTCTATCACACAATAAGTGTTTACTATGTTTTATTGAATTGAGTAGTTCTTAGTTCAACTGCATATCTGAAGTCTTTAACTGAAAATATTCTAAAGGCATTTCCTATGAAGCTAAGTTTTTAAAAAAGAAGTCACCAAGGACATCCAAGAAGATGGCAACAGAGTAGGTAGGCAGGACTTGACTATCTTACAAAAACAAAAGAGGAAAGGCAAAAAAGCTGTCCAAGGGAGCTGCTTTGGTGATCTGCAGACCAGGAGAGTGCTGCACATCATCCAGAAGGGACAGAGAGATGAAGAAGCCAAAATGTTAACCGTGAATTACTAGCCCCAATGGCCAGGAATGGCACCCATCCCCCACCTTCAATGAGAACAGCCTGGAAAAAACCCATGGCTCATTACAGCCAACTGAAGAGAACAGACATCTTCTTCTCTGGGAAAAGGGAGGATGTGGTGGAAGGCAGAGAGTGGTTTCTCTTCAGTGGGTTTGGCCAGCAGAGCCTGCTTTGAATATTGGCTCTGGCCAGACCAGAATCATGGGCAAGTGGAGGTTGAAAGAGACATGTCCATGGAAATATTTGCCAAAGAGAGCCATCTGCTGGTAGGCTTGGAAACTGCAGAAAGAAAAAAACACTTTTTGGAGTCTTTCATGTCCCAGACCCTTTGGATCAGATCTCTGCACCAGTAGTGGGTCACTGGCCCTATTTTGATAACTTAAGCTGGGAAATTTTAAAGATTTAGAATAAGTAGGAATAAAAACCCATGAAACAAAACCACTAGGCAAGAGAGAGAAATTGATTGTCAGAGTGAATACACCAACATAATCAGATGCCTAGACATCAGCAAACAATTATGAGCTGTACTAAGAAACAGGAAGAGATGGCCCAGGCAAAGGAACAAACCAAAAATCCTGAAGAGACACAGGATTTAAGAGAACTAATCAATGATAATCACACAAATCTCCTAAATAAATTTGAGAAGTTGAAGGAAAATATGGCTAAACAGATAAAGGGCATCAATACAAAAATGGGTGAACATAAGGAAGAAAGCCTCCAGATAAAAGTAAAAGGGCTTGTGGGAATAAAAGGCACAATGGCAAATATTAAAAATCTATTAGAGGCATATAAGAGCAGATCTGAAATGGCATAAGAATGAATAATTGAATTGAGTGCAGAATATCTATACTTGAAAAGAGAGGAGAACAGACAGAAAAAAATGGAAAAAAATATTGAACAGGGTCTCAGGGAATTGAATGACAATATGAAATACACAAACAGATGTGTTATAGGGGCAGTAAATATATTTGAGGAAATAATGACTTAAAAATTCCCAACCTTTATAAAAGACATAATATCAATATCTCAGAAGGACAACACACCCCAAACAGAATAAATCCGAATAGACCTACTCCATAACAAACTATATAGAACTATATAGAACCTACTATACAGAATGACAAATACCAGAGATGAAGACAAGATTCTGAAAGCAGCAAGAGAAAAGCAGTGCATCACATTAGAAGGGAAGTTCAATAAGACTAAGTGCTGATCTCTCATAAGAAACCATTTAGATGACAAGACAATGGTATGATGTATCGAAGGCACTGAAAGAGAAAAACTGCTGGCCAAGATTTCTTTTATTCAGCAAAACTGAATTTCAACAATGAGGGCGAACTTAAAGTCTCCACAGAAAACAAAAACAGAGAGTATGTTACCAAAAAATCGGAATTACAAGAGATAATAAAGGGAGTGGTACAGCCTGAAAGAAAAAGACAAGGGTGAGATACTTGGAGAAGAGTGTAGAAATGAAGCTTACTAGTAACTTACAGGGTAAAAAGCCAGACAATAGTGAGATAGGACATCAGAAAGTCAAAGGATTAAATGTGCAAAGTAAGTATTGTCTTTACAGTAATAACATTGAATGTTAATGGATTGAACTCCCTAATCAAAAGACATAGATTGACAGAATGGATAAAAAAAAAATATGAGCAATCTATAAGTTGTAAACAAGAGGCTCACCTTAAATATAAGGACACAATGAATTTGAAAGTGAAAGATTGGAGTAAAATATTCCACACAAATAGTAACAAAAAATGATCTGGAGTAGTGATATGAATAATGGACAAAATAGATTTAAAAGCAAAACTGTCATAAGAGATGAATAAGATCATTATATATGAATAAAAATGGCAATTCACCATGAAGAAATAACTATAAAAATATTTATGCACCTAACCTGGGTACCCCAAGATACATGAGGCACACACAGGCAAAACTGAAGGGAGAAATAGACATCTCTACAATCATAGTTAGAGACTTCAATACACCACTCTCAGCATTGACTAGAACATCTGGACTGATGACAAATAAACAGAGAGCTTCAATAATATGATAAATGCATTAAACCTAATAAACATTTATAGAACATGACACCTCAAAACAGCAGGATATATATTCTTCTCAAGTGCTCATGGAGGCTTCTCCAAGATAGACCATATGCTGGGTCACAAGACAGGTCTCAGTAAATTTAAAAAGACTGAAATTATACAAAATACTTTCTCTGATCATAACAGAATAAAGCTGGAAGTCAATAATGGACAGAAAAAGGGAAAATTCACAAATATATGGAGATTAAACACACACTTAAAATAATCAATGAGTCAAAGAAGAAATTGCAAGAGAAAAATAGTAAATATTTCAAGACGAATGAATACAAGAACACAACATATCAAAACCTAGGGGATACAGCAAAGGCAGTGCTGAGAGGGAAATTTATAGCTTAATGCTTACATTGAAAAAAGAAGGAAGACTTAAAATCAAAGATCTAACTGCACACCTGGAGAAACTAGAAAAAGAACAGCAAACTAATCCCAAACCAAGATGAAGGAAAGAAATAGTAAAGATCAGAGAAGAAACAAATGAAATTGATAACAAAAAAACAACAGAGAAAAACAACAAAGCCAAAAGTTGGTTCTTTGATAAGATCAACAAAATTGCCAAACCCTTAGCAATACTGAAAAAGAAAAAAAAAAAGCAAGAACATGTAAAGAAATAAAATCAGAAATGGGGGTTAGGCATCATCACTGACTGCACGGAAATAAGGGAAATCATAAAACATACTATGATCTGTACGCCAACAAAATAGAAAGCGTTGACAAAATGGACAAATTCCTAGAAACACACAAACAATCTACACTGACCCTAAGCAGAAATAGAAGACCCCAACGAACCAGTTACAAATAAAAAGATTGAGACAGCCATCAAAAACTTCCCAAAGATGAAAAGCCGAGGACCAGATGGCATCAAAGGTGGATTCTACAAATCATTTAAAGATGGTCTAATATCAATCTTGCTCAAGAACTTTCAAAAAAATTGAACAGGAAGAAATGCTACCAAACTTATTCTATGAATCCATCATCATCCTAATACCTAAGACAGGGATTATACCATGAAAAAAAGAAAATTATAGACTAATTTTTCTAAAGAATATTGATGCAAAAATCCTCAATAATATACTTGCAACCAAATCCAAAAGCACATTAAAGGAATTATACACTACAATCATGTGGGTTTTATCCCAGGTATGCAAGGGTGGTTCAACACCAGAAAATCAATTAGTTTAATACACCACATTAAGAATTTGAAGAAGAAAGATCATACATAGTTAAATAATATCCATAGCTAAAAGAAAGAAAGAAGATCCCTATCTCACACCTTATATCAAAATTGACTCAAAATTGATCAAGCACCTAAATATAAAAGCTAGAACCATAAAACTCCTAGAAGAAAATGTAGGGAAGCATCTTCAAGAGCTTGTGGTAGGTACAACTTCTTAAACCTTACACTCAAAGCATGAGACACAGAAGAAAAAATAGATAAATAGGACCTACTCAAAATTAAACACTTTTGTGCTTTAAATGACTTTGATAAGGTGGTGAAAAGGCAGCCTACTCAATGGGAGAAAATTTTCAGAAACCACATATTTGATAAGGGCTAGATCTCCATGTTATAAAAAGAGACCATACAAGTCAATGATAAAAAGGCAAGCAACCCAATTAAAAAATGGGCAAAAGACTTTAACAGAAAATTTTTCAAGAAGAAATACAAATGGCCAAAATTCACATGAAAAGATTCTCATCATCTTTAGCTATTAGGGAAATGCAGATCAAAATTACAATGAGATATCATTTCACACCTTAGAGAATAGCCATTATTAAAAACAAACAAACAAACAAACAAACAAACAAACAAACAAAAAACACAGACACACAGAAATAAAACAAAAAAAACCCAGAAACTATAAGTGCTGGAGAGGATGTGGTAGAATCAGAACCTTTCTTCACTGTTGATGGGAATGTAGAATGGCACATCCTCTATGGCGGACAGTTTGGCAGTTCCTCAGGAAGCTAAATATAGAACTGCCATATGATCTGGCAATCCTGCTGCCAGGACTCTTTGAGAAGAAGTGAGAGCAAGGACAGGACAGGAACAGACATTTGCATATTAATGTTCACAGTTGCATTATTCACAATTGCTAAAAGATGGAAACAACACAAGTGTCCATCAGCTGATGAATGGATAACAAAATGTGGTATATTCATCTAATGGAATACTATTCAGCTGTAAGAAGATATGAAATCAGGATGCATAATACAACATGGATGAACTGTAACCTACAGCTTCTCCAATTAAAATAATTAAATAATGTAAAATCTTGGAACCATGTGTTGGGTGATTTTGAAGGAGAAATTTGTCCCATAATTTCACAAACTCCCCATGCTTGCTTTGCCTTATCCATTTTGGATTCCTCTGTTTGGGAAAGAGAGAAAGTAAGTGACATTTGCCAATGGGAAACAAAGAAGTATAACAAAATGCAATTCAAGATCTCTCTTTTTCATGCCTTCTAGACATAAAACTATCAGCAGAGTTTATTATGATATCTCTAGAAAGGAGGAGTATATGCAGAAAGTACAGAATTCCCATATACCTCCCTCATACACATAGATTTCCCTTTCTTTATTAACATTTATATACTTATCTTAAAGAAACATGGATTACATGTAAAAAAAAATACTTAAAAACTAAATGTGAAAGTCAAACACAAATTTAATCTTAAATTGTGAACTGAAATAATCATGGCTAATTTATTTCTTTCAGACTCATACTTTTAAGGTTACATTATATAATGTCCCCAATACAATTTTATAACAGAGGTGAAATTAACAGTTTACATATCCTGTGTTCTTTATCTTCCAAAGTTAAAATATTTTGAAAAAGTTTGAAGAAATAAATTGTTGGCAAGAAGCTATTGATGTGGTAAAAGCTGTAATTTCCCAAATGGTCTCAATAATAAACTTTGGGACAAACTGCTTCAAAAATAATCAGACTATGGGAATGTTGGCTTCGATTTCCCATGATTAAATACATAATGAGTTTGAGTTGGGGTGTCAATATATAAACAAACAACCCATTTCTATCGTGAGATGCCACACTAGCAGGTTTTAGCTGTGACCAACCACTGAAATTATCCCCTTTCTCTAAGGAAAACGAGGAAGAATTTCCACTTGTTTGTGGCTGTGGTGATAGAGAAGTGGATTAGGGAATTCTGAAAAACCCACTGATGAATTTTATAACAGAGGTGAAATTAGCAGTGATTATCCCTTTTAATCATGACAATTAAAAGGGATTTGCCACAATGAGTAGAAAATAAATGAGGTAGTTTGGGGTATTATTCTTTCCTTTCCTCTCTTCATCTTCATTTAATTCTTCTTTCTTTCCCTTTGGATGGGCCCCCAGCCTTCCTCTAAGAAAGCCCTGAAGATTCCTTTGTAAGGATGGGTCTTGCATAGGAAGCAGTGCCAGGCCCTACCCACATACATCCTGTCCCTCACCCACAGCCCACCTATATCCTGTCCTCCCTCGTCTTGACCCACTTAAGACACAGCTGATCGTGGTGGAGTACGGCTTGTAGCTGTGGTGAGTAGCTGACAGCAGAACTTAGTCAACAGCAGACTGGGACTCTCTAGCTTTTAGCACAAACTCAGTACCGTAGTTAAGTGACCTTAGCTAAACTAACTCATCATAATAGTAAACTCCCCTCCTCTAGGTGGGATTTAGATGCCATTTTCTGTACATGTGATTCATGACCAAGTATGTTAGAGCATGTTAGAGCATAGAGCATGCACAGTTGAGAACCCACCTGCAAAAACCCCCTACCTGTCCATCTTTCCTCCCAAACCACAACACCCCTCCCTAGCACAAGCCAGCATAATGCTGCTACTCCCATTGTATGGTGAGGCAAGTGTGGACTTACTCTCTGGCCTCCACTGGTTTAATAAAGCTCTTTCCATTGATTGATCCACCTTGGTGTCAACTTCTATTCTCTGTGCCAGACAAAGAACCAGGGAATCTTTAAGGGTCCCCTTACTTCCCATGCCCGTTCTCTTCCTCTCCAAAGCTATTTTTTTTCTTCCTCTTTTTGCTATGCCCAGCTTATGCTTACTTGTACCTAGGAGAACTTATATGAGAATCTTGCTATTTCTGTTGTTACACAGTGCCAGAGGATGGCTGACTCACGAGGTGAGGTAAATTAAATTAGCAAGTGAATTGTTTGCTTCTCAGCAGGTTGCATTTCTGGGAAGTTCCTCTAGGTGTTTGAGCTGTGCATACATCCCACAGTCATACCATTTACAAGCTCATTCTGAAAGCACACAATTTGCACTTAAAATTTCACCTTTAAAGAATATGTTTCCAGGGAGTGGATATAGCTATGTGGCTGAGTGCCTGCTTCCCATGTATGAGGTCCTGGGTTCAGTCCTCGGTACCTCCTAAAAGAAAAATATATATATTTATAAAGAAATATATATATGTATATATTTTTCTTTTCCATTCACAACACCAATCAAAGCTATTTTCCTTCTGAGATACAAGGAAGTCCAAAAACTGTTTGGTCACGAGTCTGTCATTTTTCCTAAAATGCCATTGGATACACTAGAGGAAAGCATTTCAAATCAAATCATGGAATGGCTCACATAAATTAGCAGCTGTTTTTGAGTCACTTCACAATACTATATAAATAAAACAGTTCTAGCAGCTGGAAGAACAAAACAGTCCTTGATAACATTCTAATTATTTACTATGTCTGCTTTGATGTAACCTTTATATGAACACTTATATTTTTACGAGCCAGAAGGAAATTAAAAGTAAACAAAAGGATTGCACTCCTGACCAACTTCTTTGCCTAGAGGTTGTTATAATCAGGCAGCTGCTAGACATTTTTTCATTCCTTTCAGTTCTTGGATTTGCCTTTTCTATCCGATTTACACAAAATTACTAGAATATTTAAAATAACAAGATGCAGAGATAATGTCATTGTTTATCTTCCAGTGGAAAGAAAATCAAACAGGCAAAATAAATAAAATATTGAAGTATGGCAATTATGAAATTACCCTCCAATCATCATTCCTTAAGTTTTATGAATTCATAAAGGACTTTTTTCACCAAACACTGTCTTTACTGAGCATCTTTAAAGTATTTGTTCTTTAAAATGGGTACTCCAGTGAGAAAATAATGTAAGATCCTAGTAATGGAAGAAATGTACTCAATCACTTAATTTCCTTTTGGATGAAACACTTACATGTAAGAAACCCAAAATGTGGGAACAAAGTCTCACAATTTTCACCATATGCATAGAGAAAACCCACATAATGGAAGAAATGGTTGATTGGAGAAGAAATGTGAGGTTACTTAATGACTTGGGATGATATAAGTGTCTAATACTATGCTGCTTCATGTTAGTATTGATGGCTGAAGATGAAGATTCCTTAAGATTGAGGCAATCATTTCCATTAAGCACTTAGTTGCAAGTGATTATGATTGGGATAATAGGCAGTTTTGGACATCTCAGAGAAATACAAACTTATGCTTCCCTTGTCCATTGAAACAGGAATTTAAAGAGAGAAAGGAATTTTTCAATTGTTCACTTTAAGCAAAGTGGGAATGGAACTGTTTTTAAGAAATCTGGAGCTATGGTATGTGTACAGACCAACAAACCAGGGGGAGAAATATCAATTTCCTCAGGGGTAAATGGAGGTAGGGGTGGGGCCTGATTTCTGGGTCAGAGTTACATGACTAGATTCTTTAATGGGCCACAAGAGTAATGAGAACAAGAAATGCAGACAGGGTAATTGCAGAGATGGGAGGAAAAAAAAACCCAAGTGATCTCTTCACTCTTCCCTGAACACCACTTCTGGGTCTTTTATTTCTTTATTGTTGTTTTTGATGTTACCTTTTTTCTTTCTCTTCTATTTCTTTCATATTTTCTCTTGTGTTTGTAATTTGTGTCTCCCATCCTTGAAATGTAAAGCCTCCACTCCCACTCCCTTAAAAGAAAACCCTGTAAATGAAAGTGTAAAGGGGAATTTCTCACCTTTGACGTTATTGGCATTTTGAGCCTGATCATTCTTTGTGGTGGGGGTTTGTCCCGCACATTGTAGGATGTTTAACGGCATCCCTGGCCTATCGCCACCAAATGCTCGTAACAACCCTCCTCCCCAATTGTGACAACTAAAAATGTTTCCAAACACTGTCAAATGTCCCCTTGAGGGTAAGGGGTAATATGGCCCTGTCTGAGAACCACTGTTCCATAGCATTTACTGTCTCTGTCATTGACTTGGAAATTAATATATGCTGACTTCAGTTGAGTTCTAGTGATATTTATTGACCACCTCCTGAGCTATTAGCTGAAGAAGCAAAGAGGAATTAAAAATATGTAATACCTGCTCCCGATATTGGAGGGGAGATTATTGGGCCTCTTTGCATGTGTATGCCTTAAGCTTCTTATAGGAAAATATTAAATGAAAACAGATATTCATTGAACTTCTTCTATATATCCAGATCTGCTCTAAGTTCTTTCACTTTTATTAATTCTTTTAGTTCTTATGACAACCTTATAGGGTACCATTAATGTTTTATATTTACTATCCTCCATTCTTTCTCTCAGGCCCTAGTACACTGTTTTTTTTGTTACTCAAGGGTTCTTTTTTGCTTGATTGATGGGAAAAGAAAAAAATCTGTGCCTGGAAATCCTCTTTTTTATTTTTCTTTTTACTACTTTATTGTATTTTTCTAAAAACAAAACAAAAAACTCCTCTTTACTCTTACCACCCTTTCCCTTTCCTGAAGGAATGGTGGCATTTAACAGCACCCTTACAAATGCTTGCTGAGCCATTCATAAACTATTTTTAGATTTCTGGAAAGAAAAGTACTTATCAAGCACACCCCATGCTTCTGTTGTCCAAATTGAGAAAGCTCTTTATTGGTAATAAAAAAGTTCCTGCAAACTTGAGTAGTTATAATAGCCTCTCCAATTGCTTTCATCTGTCACATCACCTCAGCCTCACTGTTTCTTAAATTATTCTTATTTTCCAAAATAGGCATCTCATAACTTTGCAATGAAGAATAAGGCACAAGTTTACAGATGTACAGAGAATTTAGCCAGGATGTTGGAAGTGAAAGGGCTGTACAGACTGCCATGAATTTAACAGAAGGTAAGAACCCGGCTCTGGCTAGTTGCCAGGAGACCTGGTAGAGCCCTGAACTGCTGTTGCCCTGAAACCTTCCTTTTTCTGCAGCCTGCTTGGAGGTCACACAGAGATAACAGAGGCAGCAGCTGGGCTGGGAGAGTGGGTGGCTCAGAAAAGAAGTCAGCACTTGGACTCCATACTTTATTGGTGTTTTGAGACAGGGCAGTAAGCTATACAGTGTTTAAATGGGTCCAAATTACAATTGCCTTGACATTTGCTCAGTAGATACCCCCTTGGGCTGTGGGAGGATATTTCCTCCATGAGCAAGACTGACCAAAATTGTTCTTTCAAAAATACATGCGTCACTGTGTTGCCACTACCAGATGTTTTGAATTATGCTGGGTCAGTATTCAGGTGTGAGGGAGCAGATATATCTAATTATTCCTGACAATGTAGGAAGCTTTGTCCCAAATTTGTTTATAAAAAGATACTTGTGTGCCTGTGAAAATACACATAATCTGAAAATATGTGGGCTTCAACCAAGACTACAGAATCAGAATTTCCAGGGGAGATGCTTAGTGAAATTTACATGAACAAATAAATAATCTGGTTTATTATTTATTTACCAGGTATCACAGATGATTCTAATAACAATTAGAATACATATTAATGGAAGTCACTGTGAAAAAGCTTGTGAATTACTTTAGAACCATTTCACCACTCTCTTATCTACTCATTACTGAAAACTGTATTCGGAGGGTAGTCCTGAGCCCCAACACACCAATGCATTAAAAGATTGTGCAGTTAATCTAAATGCAATATACATTACGTATTAAATACAAGATTATATATTACACATGCATATAGCATACTAGATGGTATTAAATATCATATATTATATTAATATATTCTATATTACATAGAGGAATCAGAGTGATAGAATTCAGCTTTGAAGTAAAATTAATGTTTTGATCCCCAGAAACTCTTGAAGGGAACTTTGAGCATAGGGTCTGAAATCAAGTAGACCTGGGTTCAAATCTTGCCCTTTTCACTTGTGAGCTAGCTATTATAGTTGTTGCTCTTATTTTGTCTTGTTCCAAAGAGACAAAGAAAAGAAAAAGAAATTGCTTTGGTAATGACTGTAATATCTAATGTCATGATGACTGGAAAATCTGAATAACTATTACACCCTGCAATCCCTTCTAGCAAAGAAAGGGAGAGAGGAGGATGGATGAAAGGGAAGAGGGGTGGAATAAAGATAAGAGGACCTCTTTAGGATGCTTTGAAATGGCATAAAGGAACAGAATGCAAACAATCGAAACCATCAGTAAATCTGGCACAGGATATGATCGGAGAATTTAGGAAGACAACAAATGCACAATGAAAGTGTGAATCTTATTAGGAATGAGGGAACTGCAACTGAAAACAATAATGATATAACATTTCACATCCAACTGACTGGCAAAAATTTTTAAATCTGATTTCTAGTGGGACTGCATATTGATTAACCGCTTTGGAGAACAATTTGGCAATGTCTGATAAAATTGAAGAAGTGTATATACTTCCTCTGAGCAATTCTATGCCTTTTTCTATGCATTAGAGCAGTGCTTCTCAAATTCTATTGTGCTTCCAAATCCCCTAGGGATCTTGTTAAAATGCAGATTCTGTTTAGAAGGTCTGGAGTGGAGCCTAGAACTCCAGTTCTAGGAATAGTGAATAGTGAATAGTGAAATATTTCACTATTTTGAAATAGTGCTCTGCTTCCTCATGTATCAATGCTGCTAGTGCCTGGAGCAAGACTTAGAGAATCTCTCCCTCGTGTGCACAGGGGGAAATGTACAGGAAAGTTCCTTGCAATATTGATGGTAATAGCAAGAAATTGGAAATTACATATGTACATATGAAATAATGGTTTAAGAGCATGTATGAGAATGATTTCCCCAAAATCAGGACAATGGTTAACTCTGGAGGGTCAGAGAAAGGAATTAGATGAGGAGGGATATGCAGGAGGCTGTAATTGCATGTGTAATTATTTTATTAGCTGGGTGGTAAGTACATGGATTTTTGATACATTTTCTTCACCATTTTTATATGCCTAAGATATTACATAATTTTAAAATAAAGTAGCAAAAAGGACCTACTCCTCCAAAACAAAGTGGCAGAGTGGTATTATATTTAATAAGTATAATTCCTTAAGTGTATACTGTATTTTTTAGCTTTTAGAGCCCTAATATCTACTTTATATAATCCCCATTCAACCATGTGATATAGGCAAATGAGAGCATCTTTTCATAGTCATTTTACAAATGCAAAATCTGAGGACCTTATCCAAATTCACATAGCTAGTAAGTTGAGTCAGAATTTTAATCTAAGTTTACTTATTTGAGTGAGGCAGGTTAGTTTAGGGAGAGGGAAAAACGAGTCACAGCTGAGACCTGGCAGAAAACATGGCCGTGAGACACGTGGCCATGAAACCACACCTGGAAATCCCCTGAGGGAAATACCTACCGCTGCCAAGAATAAAGTCAGAGAGATTCCTTGAGACCCTGGCCACAAGAAACCCATTTGGAATGAGAATCCCATTTGGAACGAGAATCCCATTTGGGGTCAAGGAGAAGCCCCGGATACCTTCAAAAGACCTCACCATTGGGTAACCATTCAGAACAGCAAACAGCTGGAGCCCCTCCCCAACATTATGAAAAGGGAGGAGGAAAGGTTTCAAAAGGCCTGATCTGGGGTTCCCACATGTGCGTCTCACTCTGCAGCAAGCCCACGGCCATGCTTGGGACAGTGTACTTTTCTCATTTTCTTATTTCTTAATAAACTCTTTACTCCTTTGCTACATTATGGTGTGTGCTTAAATTCTTTTATGTGACATAAGCCAAGAACCTAGAGGCCCAGAACCCAGAGCCCTCTCCCAACATGAAGGAACACAATATCACTCTATATTTTCTTCCCTACTAATGGTTGTCTTCCAATTGACAATATTATTGCAAAATCGATCAATTACAGAATGCAGCCATTAGATAAAGCAATTCTTCTGAGATACAAACATGGGACTTAATAAATCAACTTCTCTTCTCAGGTTTACAACTTTCTCCTATCCTGGTAGGCAGAGTCACAGTATTCTTCAGTGCAGAAAATGTGTAGCCCTGCTTAGGACTCAATGTAGATAACTGCCTCTCCAATAATGTATCAGATCTGGGACAGTTGTAGCTTAGCTCCATGACACAAAGGTCAACATATCTTATTCTTGATTCTCAAGGGCCTAAAAATGTACTTGAAGATCAATATTAGGTTCTTACATTTGAGTGGTAGTGTGGTATAGTGGAAAAGGCTGCAGATTGTGCCATCTTGACCTTGGTTCCAAAATCTAGCTCAACCATTTACTATCTGTGTGATATTCAGCTAGTCATTTAGACTTTCAGACCCTCAGTTTCTTCATCTATAAATTAAGGATCATATTATCTACCTATCTTAGGAAAGGAGAGGCATGTTTTTAAAATGCCTGGTTCTTGGGGAGGAGTTGTAGCTTAATGCTTGAGCATCTGCTTCCCACATAGGATGTCCTGGATTCAATTGAAAAAAAAAAAAAGCCTTATTCTTAATAGATACTTGGTAAATAGTAGTTAGTATTCAGAAGAAAGGTAAAGCAGCACTCTTAAGAAATAAGAAAATTGTATAGGGACAAGGGATAATTTTAATAAGTGAATGAAGATATAAAATGTTCCTCTTAGCATGATTGATCAGGAGAGAATAAGTGCCCAGATAGGGTTACCAATTTAACCCTAGACCAAGGTTTTCATATAAATTTTCTATAAAAATATGTAGAATATTTTTCTCAAGATACAACTTTCACTCACATTTAAATAATCACGTAAATCTGAACAACCTGTGCTAATCAAGGGGCTGCAGGGAGCACAAATTAGAGCAAGCCGGTGCCTAAAGAAAAGCGGGACTGATTCCAGGAGAAAGTCTTTTTGTTCTACCACTATCTCTTTGAAGCCATATAAAGTCTTATCCAGTCCCTGTTAATTTACTTAAGTGTTTGCTAATGTTATGGGGCTGGGCTGGGGAGGGGTGGCGGGGGAGGACTTTTGTATTGGCCTGAAATATATGCTGAATATTTCCACTGTAAATCTATTTAAAATGCATTTCTCTAAGTGGTATAAAGAGGGGTCAAGGTGAGGAAAAGTCTCTCTCCCTCTCTTTCACATGTAGCTGTTAAAAAACAAAGAGCAGAAACAAAAACAAAGAAAAAAGTGTAATAGGACAAGAGGCAGAGGAATAATTTAAATTGTGAACACCCAGGAAAAAGTTTTAGAAATTTGTTTGATAGAAAAATATAGTTTCCAATGAAACACATCCCACTCATTTTCCTTTAACATGAATGCTTATGCTAAATCATCTGGTCTCAAAAAGAACACATACATGAACTCCATTTCAGCGTTCTCTAACCCATGGGGGAATAGAAAGGTTGGATCTTATTCCCTGGCGTAAATCCTCTGCAGAATGTTCTTCCAGGTTCACAATGTGGTCTCTCCTCTGTACCTGACGTGGTGAGGGGATGGATTGAAACAGCCCCAATACCTCTTCCTGTTTACCACATCGTGTCTACAGAATTTACAAGTTCACCACATCAGATTCAGCTGGTAAATATTTTTTCTTTATTGAAAAGGATAAATGTAATTTCAGAATATATGTAGCAGAAAGGTATTAATGCTTGAGTTAATTTGGCTTTCCTTAAATCTCCTAAGGAAGGAACTTACGGATTAAAATTTGTGGAGGGGGTCTCCCACGTGGAATCTTCTGAGTCTTCTGTCTTCAGCATAACAGAGTCTCCAAGCATCCCCTTATTCAAGTCCTCCCTCCCATGACCATCACCAAGGAGATATAGTGAGTCTTGGAACCTTTCTACAGCTCACGTGCAATTTAATAGTGTGTCAAGTAGCATCATCTTTCAGCCAGAATGGCAACATGAACAAAGATAGATGTTGATTTTCTTTTTAGTTTTCTGATTGGTGAAATCTATAGGACTGTAGGTTGTTTTAAGCCAAGGGTTCTTAAACTTTAGCATGTATCTGAGTCACCTAGAGAGCTTTTTAAACTACATTTTGCTGTACCTTAGCCCGAGGGTTTGTGATTCAAGAGGTCTGGGGTGAGGCTCAAGGATTGTATTTCTAGCATGTTCCCGGGTGCTTCTGATGCTACTGGACCCTGGACCACACTTGAAGAACTGCTGCTTTAATGTAAGCACATCTACTGAGAAAGTTGGGCAGCGGTTAAGAGTTCAAACTGTCTGATTTAAATTATGATGCCACCACTTTTTAGCTATGGCAGGTTATTTAACATTTCTGGGCTTCAGTTCCTTATCTCTAAAAGATGGTAAATAATAGTAACTTCCACTATTTGTTACAAGGATCAAATGAGATACAATGTACAAAGCACTTAGAACAATACCTGGCACATGGTGAGCATGATACAAGTATTAGCAGGGCTTTTTTTTTTTTTTTTTAAGGCACAACAATACTGTCCCAAGAACATTGAGATAAGATTATATCCTCAAGTAGCAGGACACTTTGAAATCAGAGTCCACATTTTTGTGGATTTTTATTTACTTTACCATAGTGACTTCCATCTTTACAAAAGTACAATGTTAGTTTATTTTAGAAGTACTTTAGTTTACAGGTTATTATAGAGATATCAATTAGTATAGCAAAGATTCAAGTATTTATGTACCAAGCAGCTTTCTCAAATCTTAGCAATTGCCATATTGCCTAGAGAGAGCTACTCTCTTTATTTTAGTGTTTAACGCTGTCATGCATAGTTTTATGTCATTCTATACCCGTGTATAAACATAGACATATTATAGCATTTTGCCAGTTTCAACAACTTTATATAATAGTATACTATACATATATATCCTCAACTTCCTGTTATTCACAAAATATTATGTTTTTTTGTATTTATCCATGTTATTAGATAGCATACTAATTTATCAGTTTCACATTGTGTGACAATGACATAATTCCCTTATCTATTCTCCTTTAGTTTATAGACTTTTATTCTTCCATATTAACTAAGAAAAAAATGTTGCAATGAATATTTGTATAGCTGTCTCTTTATTCAAATATGTATGAGTTCCTCTGGAATTTATATGCCTAGATTAGGCTTGGTTGAAAACTTCACATATCTTCTACTCTGTTAGGTAATGCCAAATTGCTTTCCAAAGTAGTTGTCGTCATTTATAGTCACACCATCATTGAGTAAAATTCTTTATAATTTCACATCCTTGCCAATATATAGTATTGTTACTCTTTGTCTTTTTCTTTCTCTCTCTCTTTCTCCCTTTCTCTCTTTCTTTCTTTCTCCCTTTCTTTCTTTCTTTCTTTCTTTCTTTCTTTCTTTCTTTCTTTCTTTCTTTCTTTCTTTCTTTCTTTCTTTCTTTTTCTTTCTGTCTCTCTTTCTCTCTCTTCCTCATTACCAATAAGACTGGTAATTTTATTACTTTTGTATTTAATCTAGCCTTTTTAGGTGTGTGTAACAAGGGGATATCAAGATATGTAATTTACATAATTGCTTTTGGAATTAAATTCTATACTAAATATATCGATGGCTATTCTCTTGTTGAGGGAAAAGACATTAATCTTGATTAAATGTATTTGAAAGAATAATTTTAATAGAAGTTTGTGCGGAATGGGTGGTATTTTTTATTTCTGATTGCTCCCACCACATATGGTTTATACATATCATAGACCTATTTCTCATAATTTTTCACATGAAATAGAGAAGAAAAATTCCTATTATGTATAGTTAACAAACTTGGTAAAGAAAATTTGAGGAACTTGCCAAAAGACTCCCACTGAGTGAAATGACCCAGCTAGCCATCTAAAAAGTTATTTCTTTTAAAATTAAAATAAAAATAAAAATTATTTCTACAGCACCAACTATGAAGTAGTAACAAAATCTTTTCCTCTGCCTGGAAGACTCTTGCCCCACATATCCACATGACTCAGTCACTTCCTTCAAGCCTTTGTGCAAATGCTCACTTCTCATGGAAATTCCCTGACAACACCCATTCCATATGTGTGTGTGTGTTTGTGTGCATGTGACAATATATTCAATGATTTAATATAAAATATTAGATATCCATTTGTAATTGCAAATATCATCAGAATAAAAGGCAATAGGAAGTTTTAAAAATAAGTGACACATTAAACCATTTTGTTTATATTCATTATAAACAATTTCATTATGAATATCTTTCATATGTAATGGCTTTAATTATATTGATGAAAAAAGTCTCTAACCACTTTATATAGGTATATTATTGTTTCTACGGAAAAAACTTGAGCTTCTACAATATCTTATTTCTTTCACAAGGTCAAATTGTATTAATAAAAAATTAGAGGGTAGCTGTATAAGCAAAAATTAGAACAAAATGATATGTGAATAAAACCATTGAGCCTAACTTTTTGTAAGCAGAATGTGGTCCTGTACAAGGACTCATCCTTTGGAAAATTCTGGAGAGCTCATATGTGTTCAGAGAGACACTTCATTAAGACTAGTAGGGGCTTTCTGCAATGACTTCCACATAAGGTCTTAGGCAAGTTGGTGGTCTTCCACAGTATGCCTATGTTTATTAATTCCTGGGGGATAGGAAAACCTCAGAAACAGAATGGTAGTGGAGTATTATTGACAGGTGAGACCCAGTAAAGAATATTAGTTGATTTGGGTTTTGCCTCTTTGGTTTAGGAATCATCAACTCAGTATCATGGTGTGTTACATCTTTCTCTCTGGCTGTTATTTACCTTGGTGGTTGTGATGGTTACTGTTATGTATCAAATCAGCTAGGTTATGGTGTCCAGTAATTTGGTCAAGACGTTGCTGTGGAGGTATTCTAGAAGTGGAATTAGCATCTACCAACAGTTGTCTTTAAGTAAGGGAGATTACCCTCCTCAACAAGGGTGAGCCTCACCCAAGCAGTTGGAGGCCTTAAGGGCAAAGAACTGAGGGTTGCAAAGAAGAGAAGAAATTCTGCCTCAAGACTACAGCTTCAACTCCCCTTATAATTTCCAGCCTGCCAACCTGTCCTACAGATATCAGACTTGCCAGGCCCCACAATCATGGAATCCAATTCCTTAAAAGACATCTCTTTATATATATATTCACATTTAGTTTATATATATGCAGCATATCTTGTCAGTCTGTTTCTCTTCTGAGCCCTGACTCATACAGTAGTTTTTAAAAATTCTGAGTCCTATTATTATATCCTTTGATATATTGCCACTTTTGAGTAAAAGTCCTTCGTGTCAATGAAGGAAAGTAATTATAAGTGGACGACACCTTTTTTTTCCTTATTGATTTACCAGTTAAAGAAAAGGGCAATCTATCTTTTCTTCTGTATCAGCATCATAGATATTCTGCAACTACCTTACCATCAGCTTAATGTACTCAGGTACACACCTGGGTAATGATAAACACCCATTACTAGCATTTTGACTCTTTTACGTGCGTCTGGAAAATTTTCTCCTTAATTTCTCTGTCCAGTGCAATTCTTTGGCTTTAGTACTTTGAAACTTTCTCTCCAGTTTATTTTCTGAAATATTTTCATACTTTGTACCCACAATAGCTTCATAAAACTGCCAACACCTCTAAAATCGAATTTTTAAAAAATGTGCTCTTTTCTTCTGGTATTGTCTCATGATATGCTTAGTTCTCAAATTACTTTCCTCTGTTAATAGTTTCATTCACATGTTTAAGTACTTTATCTACCGAGGTCCTGGGCAATGTGCTATAAGTTAGGCTGATATTCAATTTTCCATCTTCACTTTGCATTCCTGGTAAACACACTGACATTGCCTGAAAATGTAAGAGGACCACCTATTGTAAAAAAACAAAAAAACAAAAAAGAAAGGATAATGAGTTCTTTGAAAATTTAATTTATTTAAATCCTTGGCTCAGGACGGTAACATTAAGCTAAAGGCCAGGAACGCAGGTTTCTTGTCCTAACTCCAGTCTCCTGCAGATTTGTCTGTTATTTAGTTTTGTGAGTAAGTCTGTTAACATGTGTGTATCTCATCTGTCAGATAACAATGCTAAAACTTATTCTTAAAGGGTCCATGTGATGTCAAGTAAATGTGTTATGTTTCTAAATTTCATTATTAGGGATCATTATTATGAGTAGCAGTAATGTGACAGATTAAAAAATTTAACTTACATACTCCGAAGTGTAAGGAAAATGAGCTTCTTTGTTTTTGTAATAGAATTAAGCTCCCTCAAGAGTCTTTATCCTGCTGAAAAGTGATTGAGAAGTGGAAGTGGGTACAGTGAGGAGCAAAGGGGAGATAAATACTAAACAAGCCAACAAATGGTATTTCTCTCTTAAGCTTTAAATAGTGTTTTTGGATGATTCTCTCTCTTTCTGAGAAAGTCTCTTTTCTCTTGCCTCCATTCTGTTCCAAGATGGTGTCCAGGTGTGTAGAATGGCTTCAAGAGAAAAAGAATCCATCAGGTCTTTGGTAGCTAAAATAATGGACACCCAAATATATCTATCATAATCCCTGAAATTTAGCGATATGTTAGGTTACAAAGCAAGGGGGAGATAAGATTGTACATGGAATTAAGGTTGCTAAGCAGCTGACCTTGAAATAGGAAGACTGTCCTGGACTACTTGGATGGGTCACAAGGGTTCTTATAATTAAAAGGGAAAGGCAAGAATCAGTGTAAAGAAGATGCAGTGTGAGAAAGACTCTGCCCATTGTTGGCTTTGAAGATGGAAGGGGGCCATGAATCAGGTATGCAGACAGTCTCTAGAAGCTGGAATGGGCAAGGAAATGGATTCTTTTCTAAAATCTCCAGAGGCATGCAGCTCTGTCGACATCTTGGTTTTAGCTCAGTGAGACCCATTTTAGACTTCTGACCTCCAGAAATGTAAGATAATAAGTTTGTGTTGTTGCCACCAGGTTTGTGGTCATTTGTTATGATAGCAATAGGAAACTAATACAAGAACTATGTCCTACCTTCTTGATTCTTGCTGCTCCCTGCAGTGAAATAATCTAGTTTGGGCTGATGACCACTGAGCTACAGCTGGTTCTGTCTGAAATTCTCAGGCATCTTGTTGGCCTTATCACTGGAATTTGTGGTCTCCATTGTTTATCTCTGACACAAAATCCCTGCACTGTTATCCCTGTCCTGATCCACTGGCTTTCTAAGTGGATTTCTTCATGCTACATGAAGACAAGGGGATACAGGTGTGATGACACACTAATCTAAACATGTGTCTTGGCTGTGCTGAACTATCACACTCTAGCTTTGGGTAATGCTACCACTCATGGTGGTTTTCTCCTAGGGTTTCGAGTGGAAAGCTAAAAAGCCTTTTGCTCTAAGGTTTCCTACGAACCTATCTAACATGCTTAGGAAAGCCAAGACGGAATTGTAGTCATCTGGTTCCCATGCCACTCTCTTCTTTCTTATTCTCACAAAGCTGTAAGCCTGAAAAAATGTGCTTCCCCCACAAATCTTTCTTTTCATAATATTCTAGATTCTCTTTATCCCTCATTTATAGTAAGATCTATGATCTGGTGGGCAAGGCTAAACATTAATATTTCAAAGGCCTTTGAAATAAACTGCAAAATTCTTTTTTTCCCCAAAATACCCTGACTTTCAAAATTATTGTTTTGATAAGGACTCAAGAATTTCTACTCCAGATGTCAAAACCAGAATTCGATTCCCTATTTCTCTTTGCATTTATGCTGCACAATTCTAATCCTTCATGAAACAAATGGATGACTCTGGAATATTATTTGGTGAGGCTGGCCAAATACAAGAAAATAAGGAGAGAAAAGCCCTTACCCATTCCACCAAAACATGCATTTATTTGGCATGTGTACATATGTTAATTATTCCCAAAGAAAGTATAGATTATAAAAATGCAAGAAATAGTGATGAGACCTATTATGTAAAATGCTTTCATAGCCTTAAAACATGTATTAGTGATCATGGTTTTTAATAATCTTTAATTAGATTAAATCATATGTTGCAGTTTTAAATTAAGTAACTCAAGAAAACTTGTTAAAACTCAGGCTCTGAATATGGTTTTTATTACACTGAAGCAGTGATAGACACATTCCTTAAAGTCCTTGATTAAATTGGATTTGTGAAACAATGGGCAGACCATAAAAAAATCACTTAGTACATTCCACTGAATCCCTGTCACACCATTTACAAACATGCTCAAAAAGATTGTCTTCAATCCTGTAGACATTTCTATCATGTCCTCAATGTTGGCAGGATATTGTAAACAAAAGGAAGCTTGCTCTCTTCTGTTACTTGTCTTTCTCCTATAATATAGCTTTCAATAACTGAAGATAATTTCATCTCTGCTTCTCCATCTCTCTATATCCTTCTTCTGTAGAGGAAATTCATTTTTTTCCTTGAAAGATATAGGTCAAATGCACCTAATTTTGCAGGAAGAATGTATAACAATCATAATAATTTATTCCCAATAACATGAAATTGACCTTTCACTGACAACCATTATGTAAGTTGCTCGGCAAAACTAAACATAAATATTGACCAGTCTCAAGATGGTCCTGACTTAATGCTCTACCTGCTATCCCTAGATGATAATACATAAACCTATGGCTTCTGCTGTTAACTTCTAAATCCCCATCTTTCTCTGTTTTCTTTCCTTTGACTTCCAGGCCCTTATTTAACTGCCTGCAAGACTTTTCCACCTATCTTACTTCAAATTTAATGTGTCCCAATCAACACTATCTCTCAAATTTGTTCCTTTCTTTTGTTTTTCAATAGCTTAGTTAATGGTTACTTTCCCACTAGCCATTCAAACTAGAAATCTCAGTAACACCATGGTATTTTTTTCTTCTGACCTATTGCTATGTACCAGATAACTGGTATCTCCCATGTGGTATTTCTCACTTCACTAATTCTCTATATTGATTAAAGAATTAGTATAATAGTATAATGCTTTGGCTAAGGGTTCACATTTTGGGTTTGAATTCCAGCTCTGCTATTTGGTAGCTCTATGGTTTTGGGCAAGTCATGTAACCCCTCTTGCCTCAGTTTTCTCATTTGTAAAATTGGAATAATGATATCATAGATTAATGAGGAGCATTTTGTGAATTAGAACAGTACATGGCAGATGATAGGCACTCAGAGAACGTTATTATTAAAATACATTGATAATGTTATAAAAAAATAAATATATTCTATGGAATGTGTTTTGAATAAAATGTTACCCCAGAGGGTTCCATGACTAAATAAGTTTACAAATCACTCCTAAGATATAACACTTCTTCGGGTAAATGGCATTATAATGCTGGACTGTCCAAACTTGGTTGGTGTTGGAAAAACAGCAAACTGGATTCAACTGCTGCCCCTGGAAGGAATTGAGGCTACTGGGGTAAAGAAGCAAGCATGACAGGACTAGAACGGAAGCATGGAGAAAGCAGTAAGAAAATGGGAAGGAGCAAATCTCTTCTTCCTCTTCCAGCCTTGTATTCCACCTCCAGTGCCTCTTGATTCAGAGCCAGCTGGCAAAGTCTCCAAGGGTGTGTTAAAATCAAAGTGTAGAATGGTTGGGTAGAATTGGGAAACAATAGAGAATAATTTGCAACCAGAGTAAATAACACAACTTAAATATGATAATCTTTAATGACAAATATGAAATTGAATAAATATATATAAAACTTTAGGTAAAATGTCTAAAAGTGCTCAGGTAACTATTAAGAGATTGACAAAGTCCTAAAAATATTTGAAAACAATTAGTATGTTTATAATATCCCTTATACAATGACAAATATTGAATATATTCACTATCAGTATCTGAAGTTGACTGTTCCTGTTAAAGCACTTATAACTGTTTTGGATAAATCAGTAATCACAAACTCAGAAAACTGATCACGTAACAAAATAAGTTTCAGGAGATTGATGTTTTGTAAATTGACCTAGTTAGTGTTCAATAAATGTTTACTATCATCATCATTTTTCTTACTATCATTATCATTATTAGTCACAGGAGATAGTCCAAGTGCATTGGGATAGCGTACATACATACAATGATGATTTCTCCAATCTTCCATATACTTTCCTCTGCCAGTCCCTTTCTCCATGCCTTTTGCTCTACGAGATTGATTGTTAATCATCTTGGTAAATAGTAACTCATTCAAATTTCTCAGGTCCTGTCACCTTCTGAAATTCCCTGAAATCCCTGGGGACAGTTAATTTCTCCATTTTCTGAACTTCCTCTCTCTATATGTTTTATAATTCCACTTATAACATCATACTAGAATTTTGTGTTTCTGCCTTCCTCTTTAAATTGATGGTACTTTAGAAGCAATGATGTCTTCTTCTTCTTTATATCTCTAGACAGAAATAAAATACATTGAACATAGATGCCTAATAATTTCTTAAACAAAGCTGGCTTAACATAAAGCAGCCTTTGAAAGATAAGCAAATAGTTGTCATAATATAATGTGTATTATTAATCTAAGACAGGGGTCATCAAGCTATGGACCCTCCATGAACCATATATGACTGCCTTCTGCTTTTGTACATAAAGTTTTATTGAAATACAGTCAAACCCCACTCATTTATATATTGTCTATGAAAGCTTTTGAGCTGAAATGGCAGAGTTTAGTAATTTTGACAGAGATCTTGTGGCCCGCAAATCCCACAAGTGATTCCCACATCTTCATACGTTTTTTCCCCAATTAACTCAAACTAACTCAATCTATGCTTTTCTTTCCACATCTTTCCTCAAATAAGGAAGTGTTTTCATCTTCTTTTTATAAGTAATTGATATGACCTAATTTCTCCAGTTCATAAAAAATGAAGTTTGCTATTGATTGAATTATGTACCCCCTCCAAAAAAAAAGACATGTTCAAGTCCCAACCCACACCTTTGTGAAAGTGAAGTTATTCATAAATAAGACCTTCAAGGAAGTTATTAGTTAAGATGAGGCCAAACTGAATTAGGGTGTGCTCTACTCTAATATGACTGACGTCCTTATAATCGGATGATAGTTGAACACAGACAAATGGAGACACAGAGAGAGATGGCCATGGGAGAGTGGCAGATATTGAGTTATGCCACAAGCCAAGGAATGCCATGGATTGTCAGCCATCCAACAGAAACCAGAAGAAAGACATGGGTGGATTATCCCATTTAGGAGGAAGCATCACCTTGCTGACACACTGATATCTTACTTCTAGCCTCCAGCACTATGGGACAAATTTCTGTAGTTTAAGCTAACTAGTCTATGTGGTACTTTGTTATTGCAGCCCTGGTAAACTAAGACAAGGTTTAATTTGATTATTCAAATTGAATTATTTGATCATTTAAATAAAAAATAATTTGACACCCCTTCATCTTTCTCTTCTCTTGTAGGTCAACACTCCTATAGCAATCCCATTCTCCAGGATAATTATTTACATCAGTTCATCCTCATCACTCAACCTCACAGATGGAGCTAGAATTCACATAGAAACTTTCAGATGCCCAAAGCACCACAGGAAACTGGTTGCTCCAGAATGAACTATTACTCGGGTATGCCTCCTAGAATGATGTAAACAGGAGTCATCTGATCAATTCAAAGAGATTCACCAATGCTGTCACTACTGTCATCATAATTGCCACTGACATTGGAGTGTGGAGCTGATGGAAATATCTTAGAATTAGCCCAATCTGTAACCCACACCTCATGCCTACTCCCATAACTGTGTCAAACCTCTTAGGACTTGAACTCCTCATCTGAGTTTCATGAGATACCGCTTGTATCTAAAGTGTCAATCCTGGCTCCAAGCACCTTACAGAGGAAGCATGGGGAATCTGCTTTTACTATCAAGTGGAATATGGTCCAAAGCTGTTTCTTGTACTGCTTCAATGACCACATTATGCCACCATGCTGGTCAGGCCTTATATTTTTAGGAATGGGCAGTAAAGAAACAGTGGACTTTTCATCCAGCTCACTCTAGGCAACAAAGGTCTGAATTTCCAAGGTCATGGCTCTTTGTTTGCAGTTATGTGCTGCCTTTTCTCTCAGCAAACTCACAATACTATGATGGTTATGTTAGTAAAGTGTTCAGAATTACCCACGTAATTCACGTACTGTGTCCATTATTCGTCTTCTCCCATAAAAGTCTAGACTTTTATGGTTATAAATTTAGGCTCTGCACTTCCTCATATTGACTTATCTTTTGGGGGACACTTGGTTTTATTTTCTGCCATATGACCAATCACAATCACAGGACAAATTGCAATCCATCAGAAATATTCCATTTACCCCCACCTTTTGAAAGGAATTTTTATTAATTTTATCCGAAGATCTTTCTTCACTCCTTTTGCTGTTTTAATTAATACCTATTCCACAACTTTAGCGTCTTGCCTATCTTTTGATAAAAGATGGGACTTCCACTGTTGAGCCAAAATGCTTTCTTTATTGTAATCTTTCCCAAGGACAGGGGTACTGTTTTTATAAACTGGAACCAAAGGAGTAATTCCTCCCAAAACAAAAGCAATTGCTCTGAATTAATTTGTTCTCTTGATCTCTTAGCACAAGAAGAACTACAAATTCAAAATGGCAACGATTTTAGTTTCCTAGTATGCTCAAACAAATACCATGAAATGGGGCAGGTTAAGCAATGGGAATTTATTCACTCATGGTTTGAGGCTGGGAAAAAGTCCAAATCAAGGCATCTTTAAGGAAAGGCTTTCTTGCTGAAGACTGGCTGTGCTGCTGTGATGTTTGGCTTCTCTGTCACATGGCAAGGCACCTGAGAGCATCTCCTGGTCTCTCCCTTCTCTTCTGGGTTCTATCAATGTCCAGCCTCTTTCTTCCTGTGGTTTTATTGCTCTCTGTCTGAATTTCACTCTGCTTATAAAGGACACCAGTAATAGGATGAAGACCCATTCTGACAGTGGTGAGATACACCTTCTTCACTGAAGTAACCTCATCAAAAGGTCCTAATTACAAAGTGTCCATAACCACAGGAATGGATTAGATTTAAGAACATGTTTTTCTGGGGTATATACAGTTTCAAACCACCTCAGAAACTTTCTGTAACATCAACCACAAATGTATACATACATATATAAATATATGTAAGTATTTATATATATATATATATATATGCTTTTTCATTTTAGAAACTCTACTATTTGAATAAACTGAAGCAAAATTTGGCAAAAACATGCTCCCAAAGGTTACATGAATGTGTCTCTATATACAAATCTATTTAAAATGAACTGATTGCATTTGGACAAATGTTTAGTAATTGGTTCAGAGCAGCAAATTGCTCTAATCCAATAATTTCTATAGCCTTGCCTCCTTGCAGCCATCTAATTTTTTTAGATTCTTCTGCAATTTCTTCCTGTACTTCTATCTGAGATTTGTTGAATTATTCCTACAATTATGTGCTGGACTTAGCTTGATATTGTAAAAGCTTGACTCTTTGAAAAGAAAAAAGAGAAAACCTCAATTATATTGAAAAAAAAAAGCTACTTGCAGAAAGTCTTCATGAACTCAAAATTTTGAACTGCCCACTTCTCCTAAATCTTTATTGTTTTGTTAATAGGCTCAGAGAGAATTCTTTGAGAATTGGGGAAAGAAAACCCAAAAGGAAGTGTGCATACTGTCTCTAGAGAATTCTGCTGGCAGAAATAGTTTGGGGGAGTAAACAGCTGCTGCTGCCTGGAAACAGATGAAAATTGTGCTAAGAAAAGGATCCAGATTCATGTTTTCCAATACACTTTTTTTTTTCTCCACAAGACCAAACCAACCCTTTTAAAAACGAAGTGCTGTATATTATATAAAGAAGCCACCTTTTGAAAACCTGTGTAGAAATACTCCAGGATGCATTAGTTTCTTCTCCAAGATCGTGGGCTTTTGTTACTGGTCTGAGCCATGTGTGTTGGACTAGTTTTTCATATTTTGACATACTTCTTTAATAATTTCAAAGGCATGAGGGATAGGCCACCTACCTATATGATGTTAATAAGACATAATCATTTTGGATTTGTTTCCTTATCAGTTGAATGAAGAGACTTGGTGGTCAATAATCATTTGTGGCAATCATTTGATTGCCCAGTGAAATCCAGTGTGCATCTAAAATTAAGTGATTCTATGATAATTAAGAGATGCTGGAATTTCTTACTCATTACTACAGATGCTAAAATTATAGGCTACCTAAGACATATGTGGCAGGGATAACAACTCCCAGAGAATTTAACCTCACCACTGCTTTGAAGGAAATTCATAACAGCACAGGTAAAATGCAGATAGTCACTGGGCAGGAAAGCAAATTTGAACAGATGCTGTATAAATATTATCAAGCTCTAAGGGGACAAAACAGAGAAAACCTGTGAAGCAAACAAAGCTGTATTAGTCCAAAACTGGAGAAAAAAAAAGATAGAAAAGAAAATGCATAAAATAGTAGTGTTAAGCAAAAATAAATGGAGAATATGTTCATGGCACAAGAGGAACCATATAAATGCTGAGATAATGATAAATATGCTTGTGGAATATTGGCTTAGGAGCAAGGAGGAGCCAGGTCTGCTGTGACTTGGTCTATATGCCCATTTTATCACTAAGTCATTCTGTCTTCTGATCTTTGTTCTGCAATTCACTTTGGTCTTCATGCAATAGAAAGGAATGCTTTGTTACTGTTGTTGTTGTTGTTTTCCTTTGTGCCATGTATTGTGCTCAATGCATTCACATGTATTGTTTTATCTAATTTTCAGAGGAACCATAGAATGTAGGTTGAAATTATATTTTACAGAAAAGGAAATCTGAGGTTCAGTAAAAAGTTGAGACATGGGGAAGGCCATACAACTAATAAAATAACAGGTAAAGAATTTGAATCCAAGTTCATCTGATATCTAACTATGGATTTCCCCCCGCACAACAACTTTCATAACAATGTAGATGATCTCCCTGTGTTCAGGTTAAGTTGCATATTCCAAAGTAGTGAAATATAATATTAAGTTCAGAGATCTCCATTTTTTCACATTTTAACATGAATCATGATATTAAATTGATGGTTTAATTAGGAATGGTTTTTAATAACTTATTGGTCTACATCATTTTCTTTAAAAAAATCAATGCTGTTTAGATTTGTTGAAATATGGAAGCATTTACTTCCTCAAAACTGAACAAAAACTAATAAACAGCATTATTTTGTTAAATGTGGCAGACCTTACAAAGCTAATGCACTTTCTTCCGTATTCATAGACAAATAAGGAGTACAGAATCTGTCTCTTAATTCCATCAACTGTGTTTTTACCAGCACGAGGAATGTTCTTACATGAATAGAGTGTTAGATCAAAGGAAAGGAAGGGTCTCTTGGGTCAAATAATTTAAGTTTAAGCTTCATACTAAGTTATTGCTCCTAATCAAAATGCTTTTGCTTTTCAGATAAGGTTAAAAATGTGAAAGAATTATTTTGGTACTTGGCCAAATGGAGTTCAGGATAATCATGACTTTTTATACATTAATAAAAAGGTGAAAAAATGGACATAAAATTATAATTTTCTTTAATAAATTTCCTGTTCACATAAAGAGTCTGCATTACAATTTAGTATAATAATGGTTATGATGAATCCTACATGCCTTTTGAACTATCTGTGCAACCTAACTCCACTGGGTCCACTCTAGTGCTCAGGAAATATTCTGTTGAATAAAAGAAGAAATCTCAGTTGTTGTGTTTTTTTTCCTCTCAGGTCAGTAAGTGAATAAAAACATACTCTAGACTGGGCCTAAACACAATTAATTTTATAATAATGAGAAAAATGTGGAACAAACTTCTATATCTCATAAAATCCTCTCAATCCTTATTATCTCCATTTCAGAAGCTGAAAGTTAGAGACTAAATAACTCACAAAGATTCACTGAATTCTCATTCCTTCAGCAGTTATTTATTGAGGACCTGTGAGCAGCCAGGCACCGTATTGAGCACTGCCTATCCAGTGGTGAAAGAAATCAATGCAGGATCTCTCTTCATGGAGCGCATACAGTACAGTTGGGAATCTAGCTGTCTCACACCAAGCAATACATGTACTTCAGCTCCGAGTACTGGGCTGAATGTCATCATTTATTTGGTAGTATGATTGGTGTCTCAGGCTCAGTGATTCACCAGAAGGACTCCCAGGACTCGGAAAAAGCTGTAATGCTCAGGGTTATGGCGTATTAAAGTGAATCATCCAAAGGGAAAAAAGCATGGGGCAAAACCCAGGAGAAACCAGGTACAAGCCTCCAGGTATACTCTACCAGTAGTGTCATACAGACACTACTTTATTTTTCCAGGAACAGTGAAGGAAAACACAGGTGAAATGTTGCTAATTAGGGAAGCTCACCCAAATGTTGGTGTCTAGGATTTTTATTGGGAATCAGTTGCATAGGCATGAAGCAAGTGCATGGCTTGCCTGCACTACTCAGATGCCAGTCCCAGAGCAAAGACAGGCATTCACCATACATGCCATTGTTAGCATAAACTGTCTAATTAAACTGATACTGTATGACTCAAAGTCTCAGGCATACAAAAACACTCCTATCAGGCAGAATATTCCAGGGGCTCAGAGCTCATGACCCAGGATTGGTCAAGGACTGACTGTAAGACTTTCTTAGAAATGTTCAGGGTTTAAGCAACCCAGGCCTGCTGACTTAACCCTTTCCTGCACAGGTAGTGATTAAAGCTCTAACACCCAAATATAGAGTTGTTTTAGTTGTGCCTCAAGACAAAAATGAATGGTCAGGATCTAAATTTCCTGCCACTTCTAATATGTCCTCGATCAATACATGCAAAGAATTGCCTGTATTTTAGTATAAGCAAATGCATACTCAGTATAACTAACTGAGGCTTTGGGTACAAATACTTATCTAGTCACTTCATCAGTGAATCCCCATTTTGCTTATTCCTCATGATAGAGTCCTTTTTTTCCTTTAGGGTAAAGTGGGTATAAGAGAAGTCTTAAAATCCCTTGATGTCAGAGTATGAGGTCCACACTTACACATATGTTGTTCTTGTCTTCTCTTAACCCAGTACATTTAACAATCAAGTGTATACTTACTCAGGGATGATGGTGTCTCTTTCAAGAGGTCAGTTGCATATCCAAAAAACACCACATGTATATTTTTGGGTCACTTCTCCAATTCTAGCAACTGCTTCTGTGAATCCATCTGGACACACAAAATAGGACATATATTAGTCACCTATTTCTGTGGCAATAAAAAACCTCCGAATCTTAATGTCTTACAGTGATAAATATGGTTCTGCACATCAAATGTAGTTCATCTGGGCTTGGCTGGATATGACTGGGCTTGGTTCAGTTCTGGTCCACATGTCTCTCATTTTGGACCCAGGCTGAAGGAGCAGTCACTATTTAGGGCATGTTGTTTTTGTAATGGATGGAAGGACAACAAGAGGGTCAGCTGAAACACACAATACCTCTAACTGGCTCTGCACAGCACCAACATGGCGTCATTCCCTCCCACATAGCCAAGCCCAAAGGGAATGGATAAAGAATTATACATGACCCACAGTAATCCAGAGCAAGTCAGGGAAAGACAGAAGAAACAATACAATATTCTTCAAGCAATTTAATCACTTAAAGCCTTTCATTTTTCATAACACCCAGAAGACAATAAAATGCATTGAATCAGTTTTCTACAAAGTTTTACCATTTATTAAGCCAAAAAGTCAACTTTTGCATTAATTTTTCATCTCAAATTATGTTTTAAATGCCCAGCCAGCACCAAACCAGTAAAGTTATATTATATGCCCCAGAAAACACAATCAATTTAATAATATCTGCAAATAACCAGGTATACAAAAATAGAACAATTTGAGCACCTAAAAAGTCAATGTGCTATAAATCTATTTTCTTATTTTAAGTTCATTCTTTTCTTCTCCCACAGATTAATTATACTTATTTAAACAAGATTTCTTTGCTCTTCCTTGTTCCCAATGAGAAAGTAAATGTCTAACATTTTCACACAGAAACTCATGGAAGTTAAGATGGTTTAGATTTATAGAGGCTGGAAAACTAAAATATTCTGTTTCCTAGGTTATCTTGTGGCAAAGATTTGGCCAATGAAATGTGACATCTGCTGGAGGGAACTTTCAAGAGAAATTGTTAAAAAAGAATACTTAGCTGACATAATCTCTTTGGCCCATCTCCCTACCTGTCCCATGGCACAATGCTTGGAGCTACAATAAGGAACTGAAGTCAGACACAAAAGGATGACCAAGCAGGAAGGTAAAATGGGACTGGTGATGATGACTTTGGGAAGCCACCACAGCAATCATTCACTGCTATCTCAAGATTTCATTTTGCTTGTCTCCTCCCATACTTTCATTTTAATATCATACTCAAAGTTACTGTTTATTGGAGGGGAAGGATATACATTAAAATCAGCTGAGGGAAGAAGTGCATAGGCTGGAGTCTAGAAGGGTTCCAAATGTGGAGCTTCCTTTCGCCTCTTGGAGTCGAGGACTTATTACTCTGTGTAATGCATGACAATATGCACAGAGTATTGCTAACCAGGGAAGCTCACTGGAGCTTTGGTGACTGGAGGTTGGTTTTTTTTTTTAACAAATCAATTTTATTGATACCTGCTAATAAAGCATAAATCCATCCAAAGTGTACAATCAAGGGTATTTGTACAATCACATAGTTTTGCATTCCTCACTTCAATCATTTTTAGAACATTTTCATTATTCCATTAATAATAATAATAATAATAAACACAAAAGAAACACATTTTGAAAAATTCATCACCTCTCAATCTCTCTATGCTTCCCCTGCCATATATAGCTGCCTTTCTGCTTTTCTGTTTCCATCTCTCTAGTTTATTTGTATTTATATTCTGTAAAAACTGTTTCATATGTGCAATATCACCCATATTCATATTTTACATGAGGTTTCACTATGTTATATAGTCCCATGTTACATTTTTTAGCTTTCCTTCTAGTAATATACATGACCTTAGAATTTCCCTTTCAACTGCAGTCATTCCCATATAATAATAGCTCTGCTAGTTATAAACCCTATGATGTGCTTTCACCATTTCTATTCATTTCCAAAGATTTGCAAACAAACTTTTTACCAATTCGGCACTGATTAACGCTCAGATTTCCATTCTCTACCCTCCTTCTATTTTCTGGTGACCTATATTCTAATTATTAACTTGATTAGTTAACACAATATCTTTAGTTCATCATAGCACAATCACACCGTATTTGTCCTTTTGTGTCTGACTTGCTTCATTCAACATGAAGTTGTTTTGTTTTTAACATTTTTTATTTTGAAATAGCTCAAAATGACAGAACAGTTACAAAAATAATACAAAATCCATACAGAGAAATCTAACATATCCACCACCCAGATAGCCAGATCCACCAACCTTTAACATATTGCCACATTTGCTATATCATTCTATCTATCTTTTTATCTATCCATCTGTCTGTCTGTTTATATTTCTATCTGGCTATATATTTTCTAAACATTTGAGAGTAGGTTGTATACATCATTCTCTATGAACACTTAATACTTCCATGTACATACCCTGAGAACAGATATTCACTCATGTAACAACCTTAAATACAGTTATCAACCTCAAACAATATAATAGCTATCTAAAGATTACAGTCTATGTTCTCATATGTCCCAGTAATGTCCTTTTGGGCCTCTTCTCCACCACTATTAGTTCTAGTCCAGGATCATGGCTTGCATTTAATTGTTATTGTCTTTTTCGTCCCTTTAAAAAAAAATCGGAAGTATATATACCACATAAATTTTCCCATCTCAAGAACCCTAGACATGCAATTGTGGGATTAATCACACTCACAATGTTACACTATCCTTATCACCATCCATTACCAGAATTTCCCAACACCTATTATGCACTAACTCTCCATTTCTACTCTCTCCTCCCATACTTCAATTAGACCTAGACAGGAAAAATATCATTCGTGCCCAGATAAAAGCCCCATCTGAGAAATCTTTCTTTTGCAATTTATGTTGCTATTCAGCACCTCCAAGAACATGACAAACCCAACTCTGTCTCACTTTTCTGTAATTCTAGGTGACTACCAAGAACTATAAGAAATTCAAAGTTCCAGCTGCCCAATAACAAATTTTAGAATTATAAATAAACTTTCACCCCTAATGTGACTGCTACAACAGATTCTAAACACCTATGTCCTTTCTTTGACTTAACTTGGCAAAGGAAAACCTTTACGGGGTTATATTAATTATGACTCTAGTTGTTAATTTAT
This sequence comes from Cabassous unicinctus, assembly GCA_029593785.1. Lineage (NCBI taxonomy): Eukaryota > Metazoa > Chordata > Mammalia > Cingulata > Chlamyphoridae > Cabassous > Cabassous unicinctus. Next base: position 206,669 of record JAQZBX010000004.1, read on the forward strand.
TACTTCCCATTCTCTCCCTTTCTTCACATATGGCAAGGATATACTTCTTGGTCTTTTTATGGTTAGTTGTGGTCATGTTATCAGTTCTGGACAAAGAGTTGGGAATTAAAATGACATGTCACTTTGTGGCTTTGGCTATATATTTAATTGTTACTGTAAGACCCTCTAAAGTTTTCTTTCTTCTCTCTGGTATGACAACTGGCTACACCATTTGCTTGCATTCCCAAATAGCTGTGATAAGCAGAGCTACCCCGACAAGCCCGCATGTCATGTGATGAGAGACAAATACTATCTTTTGTTTATAAGCCTTTCATTTTGCTGTGGTTGTTGATACCAGAGCATAGTCATTTTTTAAACCTATTTGGAATAATTCAAGCCCAATTCAAGGGAGCCTTAGCACAAGGGGATATAGATTAGTCCCCTGATTCCAAGGAGGTATTGAATGATCAAGCCATAGGAAGAGCAGTGACTCATCTGGGCCTCAGAAAGAGTTGACACCAGGAATGGAATGCTATAGAACTCTTTCTCTCTTTCCCTCTTGACTATACTGCTCTCGGTCTATTTAACATTATTTCCTCTCATTGCAAACTGGCCCTCTTTACATGGAGAAAAATATGAGCACTGGTGGTCTCTGAGTTTTATAACTCACAGCTTCAGCTAACAAGGGAAAATGACTGGAAATCTCTCTGGTCCCAAATTCTAACATTTCAGGAAATGTCTCTGATTGACCCACTATGAATGACCTTTAACCAGCTGTATTCAGGAAAATGAAGTCCTAGAATAACATGGCATAACAGCTATGTGGATGGAGCAGAAGAAACATTCCCGAGAGAAGAGGGATGTGTAAGATGAATAGTTCATAAATGCTAAAGCAGAGAATTTTAAAAATGCATAGAATCTTATAAATAGTGTCTTAAATAAATTTCTTCAATCATAAAATAATAGAAAAATTGATTTCCAAGAATTTGTAGTAGGATTCTGTTAGAATATCTAAAATTGTTAGATTCTTTAATGTGGAATCTGATATATCAAATAAAGAATGAGCAACAGAAAGGGAAGTAGATAAATGAATTGTGCTAGAGGTCTATATTATTTGGTAACATTGAAAATTTGTTCACAGTTTGTAAGATACATGAAACATTAATTTGTTTTTATATGTTTCTTATTAATACATTACTAATATATATATATATTAGTAATATATTAATATATATATATTTAGCTCAATATATATATATATATATATATTTAGCTCAGTCTATATCAGTGTAGCATTTTGGCATTATTTATGAACTCCAAAAATAGACATTGGATTATGTTTGTAAACTGGTCTATTCCTCTGGGCATATTAGATTGTATTGTATTCAGAGGTTTCACTTTTACTTGATTAAATTATGATCAAGGCTTTGATTGGGCCACATCAGTAGGACGTTGAGTCCCTGCCCAAGGGGGTGGGGACTCACAGAGAAAGCTACACAGCAGAGGAGTTAGTTGGAGTTTTTCGGATGCTGGAACCCCAGGAAGTAAACATGCAGGAGTAGACCACAGAGGAATAGAGACAGCTCCATAGACATGGCAGAGGCCCAGAAAGAGAGAGATACTGATAGTCTACAGCTGACCTTGTGGAGAGACCAGAACATCTGAGCCCAGAGAGAAACAAGCCCCAGGAGAGAGATGAGACTTATCCCAGCCTACAGCTGATATTGGAAGAAGCTGGGACCACGGAGCCTTAAGAGGAAGAGGAAGGCTGGACCCTTGCAGATGTCAGAAGCCATCTCGCTCCAACATATGGCAACAAACTTTGGTGAGGGAAGTAACTTACACTTTATGGCCTTGTAACTATAAGCTTCTACCCCAAATAAATACCCTTTATAAAGCCCAACAGATTTCTGGTAATTTGCATCAGCACCCTTTTGGCTGACTAATACAACCAGTGTTTATTACTAACTAACATATATTTAATTCCATCTATGGTAGAGCTTATCACATATCATTGTATGTGATTGTTTCTACTTGGTAGTTTTTCTCAACATTGTATGGTTGTTAAATGTGGCAATAGTTCATTATTTCTTTCAATGTATAAATTAATAACCTAGAAAAATCTTAATATAAGAATGTCTTAATCTTCCCTGTCAATCAAGAAATATCCAGTTTCAGCAATGAAATCATGTTCACACTGCAGATAAGTCTTTGTTTTTTTCTGAAATTAAGGTCCTCAATGCATCTTAGATGGCTACTTAGGTTGACATTTGCCTTTTCCTGAAACTTAGCTATTGGTGAAGATGAAAATATATAAAAGATATTTTATATTTATACAGAATTATAGAAGCAAAGTCAAGTTTCAATTAGTGCTGCCTATTGAAGCAGAAAGCATCATAGCTAACCTTTAAAAAATTGTAATAATTTAGGGAAGCGGGTGTGGCTCAATCGATAGAGCTCCCGTTTACCATATGGGAGGCCCCGGGTTCGCTTCCCGGGGCCTCCTTGTGAGGGCAGGCCGGCCCTCGCGGCGCGGTGGGCTGATGCAGCAAGACCTCACAGCAAGGGGGAGATAAGCAGACACAGAAAAAACACACAGCAAAATGGACACAGCAAACACAAGCAGCAAGGGGGGGATAAATAAATAAATAAATAAATAAATAAATAAATAAATAAATCTTTAAAAAAAAAATTGTAATAATTTGGCTTGGGAATTCACCTATCAGTCACACATATTGAATTTTTATGTTTAAGTGGGATTGTGAGTGACAGAAAAAGAAACCCAAACACCAGTGTTTTAAGTACTATAAAAGCTTATTTCTCCCTCATGACGAATTCTGGAGGTGTGTGGTCCAGAGACAGATGGTTCGGCCTTCACGGTGCAAGCATGAGGCGCTTTCTCTTTTTGGTCCATTGTGCATAGCCTCTATTCCCAAATTCTTTTAATCTTCCAAGGTGGCCACACTTGGTAGAGCCAATGATCTGCATTTTAACTAACAAAAAGAAGGGAGAAGAAGGATAAGGTGCACTGAATCCCTCTAAGAACACTGCCTGTAACCAGCACACAGTTTCCATTTACACATTGGCCAGCACTGAGTTTTGTGATCAAAAATTCAAGCAAGGGAGTTTGGAAAATGTGGAATTCATTGCAGATGCTCATTCACCCAGTTCTATCACTATAGAAGAGGGACAGAAAACTATTTGGGGGCAACTGGCAGTCTCTGCACACCTATTATACCCAAATTTACAACTTCCCTTTGGCTTGTCCTCACAATGAGCTCACACTTAGCATATCATATTTCAACTCCATTCTACCTGTCCCCATAATGGACTCACATGTTTACAACTTGACTCCTGCTTATAGCCGTCATGGGCTAAAATCCCAAACGAAGGAGCTCCTTTATATAATTCCAATAATCAGAAAAGCCACTCTTACTATAATTTTTCCATCCAGATGGAGTGTCTTTTTCCAGTTAGCACAAATGGACTAAATGTGCTAGTGACAGCTTTAGTTAGGTGGCATTATACATGTGCATATTATGAACTAGAATAATTTCCTGAAGATTTGAGAACATTAATTCCTCAGAAATATTAAGCGACATCAGAGGTGTTTCATAGAAGAAAGGAAAGTTAAGCAATGTTAACAGTTTCTTTGCTTTCAGTAAGAGTTTTAAGAACCTTTATTATGTTAAAAAATCTTTGGGAATCTCTAACTGAGGGGTTGTTGTATGCAATGGTTGGCCACATAACAATTCCTTGACTTAAAGAGCACTATAGTAAAATATTGATTCACTCCCGTGTTCCTGAAATTGTCTAATGAGAATGCAAACTGCCTCTCCCTAAATTTACTTAATTCAGATTTTCCAGGGAAAGGCCCTCAAAATCTGTATTTTTAATTAGCAGTCCAGGTGACTGTTATGAGCAATTTTTGGCACTGATTTATACAGATGCTTTCTCACAACGAGTATATACCAGAATCACCTGAAAACACACATTTCCTCAGTCCCTCCCAAATTTATGCATCAGAGGAAGGTGTGGTCCAGGAATTGTGTAAAGCTGCTTAACTGCTTCTTGTACCAATTCCCACTTAAGAACCCTTGTTTCAGACCAAACTTTCTTATTCTTCACATATTGTTATTCACCAAGTTACTTCCACAAAAATGTTTTCTCTCTTTAGCTTATTCCTTAGCATTTATCAGTTTCTTCCTGGCATTAACTACTTCTAGCATAGCAAAAGAAGTGGTAGGAAGCAGACTCCTAACCAAGATTTTTTCTAATAGAAAAAAGGAAGGTCTTGGTTATGGAGTATAATCCAGTCAGCAGATAAACTATTTGAAAATAATGAAAAGCTGATTGTTAAGCATGTGACATTTTTATAGCTCATATGATTTAAAATGCACACAGTTGGCATGAACAGGGTGGCCCATGTAAAAAAAGAGCAACTGAATTAAGTAGAATGTTGTCTGCTTGATCTGTTTTCCAGATGTTTCTGTGGCAAATGTTTTCTTAATGTGAAGCCTAACCATAAAAATCACCTGGATAGTATACAGCTCTTCCAGACACAAATCATCATTTTCTTATACAGAGACTTATACAGAGGAAACTGGAATGATTTTAAACACAAGCAGGGACCATCCTACTTCATTTCATAAGGAAATATAAAGTGACAACATGTTTATTTAAACATCAATCTCAATAAAAAGAGCTTCCTTCATGTCTGTGAACAACACAACAATAGACACTTTCTACAAGGTCTGCAGAACTGTTCTACAGCTAGATTTGAAGCATTTATTTTCAGTATTAGTTTTTCTGTATGGCCCTGGCTAAGATAAAAGGGGTAAGTGGCAATATAGGGTGGCAGTTAAGAGCTCAGGATTTTGAGCCAAACAATCTGAGTATGAATCCTGCTTATCCACTTAGCAGTGGGTAACTTGGGTATTTTACTTAACCTTCTGTTTCTTACTATCCTTATTTGTAAAATAAGGAAAATGATAGTACTTACCCCCTAAAGTTGTTGTAAAGATTAAATGTGTTTGCACATATAAAACACTTAAAAAATTTTGCTACCCATAGTAAGTGCTGAATGTTGAGTTTGTCCCAATTGAATATTTTCTTCAATATTGAAAGAAAGAAAGCTTCAATGGTTTTAAAGCTGACATATTTCTTTTTTAGGGGATTAAAGTTTCATTCATATAAGCTTCCTCGGATGGGATGGACGAGGGAGCTAGGGAAAAGAGGGATAAACATAAGGTCCCACACTCCTTAAATGTGCAACTTGATTCATTACTGGAAGTACTTACTTAATTTTCCTTACTTTTTCTGGTATGTGCCAGAGGAGAAATAGTTATTATTTGTCAGATACTTTAGTTCTGGCAGTTACAAAAGAAACTAGGTGCTATATGTGTCACTAGTCCAAGAAGTGAGAAAAATACAAGGAAGAAACCCATGGATGAAATTGTAGGGTGGAAAAATAAAGAGAATAAAGAAGATGAATGAAGGAAGCAAGAAAAAGTTTGCAGAGGTATTGGCAAAGAAAAAAATGCTACCAACTGGGCACCATTTTTTACTATTTTCTATGATGCCATGGATATTTCTTACTAAAATGGAATTGGAACTTTCCTTCAATGTAGGCAAGGCACCTTAACATGGTACTTACTTTACAAAAATGGTGTCATCATATTTCATATGACTTGCTCATTTGCAACTCCAGATGGGTGACTTATTCTAAAAGATATCTAAATAAATATTAATGGGTGGTGAAAGATCTGTGGGTACTTTAAAGATTTGATCTCAATATTATTTTCCTTCCAAGAAGACAGGTGTCTCCATTAGTTATCATTCTGTCAAATTATGGGAGAGAGGTCAGAAACACATAAAAAATTTCTCCCACCTACCTTTTCTTTTTCCTCAAATAAACTTGTAGTTTCATAGTGGCTATGGCTTTCTTTATCGGTTTTATTTTCAACACAAAATAGATGTTCCTACTTTCTCTTATAGCATTTTCTTCAAAAGAGAAAATGTTCTTTCTGTTCAAAGTGTAAAAGAAAAGGGTGTCATATAAAGATTTTTACAAGTGATTATTAATGCTTTGATGTTAAAATATTCAGATCAACCCTTGATGAAGTTTAAATTGCAGACTGCCTCCTAATAATACTATGAATGTGAGAAAGCTCATTTATATTTAATTGCTATCAAAATCAAGTCCCTGTAAAACATACTCCTATCATACTTTAAATTTATTCAAGAAACATTAAAAAATAGCAGATTTCAGTATAGTATACCAAAGAGAGCAAAATCTTAAATATAGCACAGATGCATCTATGTTTGCATAACAAGTTCTCTTATTCTATAAAGATGCCTGGACATTCTCTACATCCAGCAAAGTTTCAATGATTTATCATCTGAAATATAATATAATTTCCACTGATGTCTCCCATTGTGAAAACAGAAGATGGCTTCTCATGACAAAAATCTAGAAATAGTGAGATTTTCCATAAGGAAGAACTTAAAATGATAGCCCTAACCCTGTGATGCTATACTTTTCACATTCTCTTTTGGCTGTTGATTATTTCCTTCCTTGAATAATGAAAGTTTTAAGTTAACTGGAGGTTTCCATCTTAACTTTTTTCATTTTTTTCTCTCCTTATTATCAGCATTTGAGATTAATGGTACTGGACATTTTGTCAATAGGTAATTTCAACTAATGTATCATGTACTTCAATGTGAAAATTTCCTTTGAGAATTTATGGTTATTAAAATAAATTGGCATACTGTTTTATTAATTTGAACAGTTTGGAAATCCATGTATTCAATTTAAGTTAAATGAGCTGGAGAGACAAATTCAAAATCTTAGACCCATCTCAACTCATTGCATAGACTACAATCCAAGGTTCTTTTCCTGGGCTCTCTAAGGGGTTTTTAGGAATAACACACTAGGCTATTATGTTCCTTCTGTGACACTGGTGGCAGTCAGCACCCCTCCTCCTTGCACACTCTGGAGCCTGTCTGACTGGGTTAAAATCCTGGCTTGTTTCTTACATCAGCTATGTAACTGGGTAATCTACTTGCTTCTCTGTATCTCAGTTTTCTCATTTGTAAAACAGCATAATAAGTATATCTGCCTCATAAAAATCAATGAGAATAAAATGAGATAACACAGATAAATATCCTTTATAACCTGGCCCATAAGCATGGAATAAATGTCAGTTATTATTATAATTATTAAACTTAAATACTTCATTGAGAGGTCATGTCCTATACTTAGCTTTCTTATACTCATATCCATGGATTCATGGGTGCCCATGTTCTGTCCAACTAGTCTTTGTTCCTAGGGTCGGGGAGCCTATTTTCACCTTTCCCCATTTGAGTTTCTACTTCCTCAGATAATCCAACTACTATCTGTCATAGCTTCTATTAACTTTAGCCTGCACTTCTCAAGTTTGTCTACCAATTTCCCCTTGGATCCAACTTTTAGAATACAAATACTCACCTATATCTTGTCTGGAATTGCCATAACCCTGCTTGAATTGGACTCTTACTTTTGTAACTCTTCCAAACACTCCTTTTCTTTGCCCTAATGTACTCTACCTCCTTCTTTTTGGTGGTTGCCCTCATTTAATCCTGGCATTTTGTGAGAAAGGCATAAAGAGTAACAAGAAGCAGTATATTCTCTTGGCCACCTTCCATTTTATTGGGCTAATTAAACCTTAAGTGCCTCCTCAAATCCTCCACCCTTCTTATTTCTCTATCTTTGTTGGCATCTGTGGCAGTTTGGCATTATTTTTGAATTCCAAAACTAGACATTGGATTATGTTTGTAAACTGGTCTGTTCCTCTGGGCATGATTAAATTATGATTAGGGCTTTGATTGGGCCAAGTTAGTAGGGCATTGAGTTCCCACCCCTTGGTGGGTGGGGACTCATAGATAAAAGACATGGCAAAGGACAGAGTTTAGAGTTTTTGATCTGGAGCCCCAGGAAGTAAGCACACAGAGGACCTTGGTCGTGAGGAAGGCGAGAAGGACCCCAGGAAAAGAGAAGAGCCATTTGCCTGACAGTTCACAGCTGGCCTTGTGGAGAGAAGCAAAGCCTAGAGAGCCTCATAGTCTACAGCTGACCTTGTGGAGAAAACAGAGGAGCTGAGCCTAGAGAGAGCAAGCCCTGGGAAGAAAGGAACCCAGGAAGCCTGAACCCTGGTAGACTTCAGCAGCCATCTTGCTCCAACATGTGGCCACAGACTTTGGTGAGGGGAGTAACTTAATGCTTTATAGCCTGGTAACTGTAATCTTTTAGCCCAAATAAATACCCTTTATAAAAGCCAACCAATTTTTGGTATTTTGCATTAGCACCCCTTTGGCTGACTAATATGGCATCCTATTCAACTGGATCATAATTCTTCTTTTAGTCTTGGAGAAAACAGTTCAATACATGGTATAGTTTTTTGCTTTTTAAATACCCACAAAGGAGCTGGATGAAACTTCCCAGATGTTTAGAGGCTGCACTTTATCAATGAGAAATTAAAGATAAGAAGGGGTTGGGCAGATTAATTTCTCTTCCTTACTCTATTTAGTTGGCTAGTCTGAATGGCGGTTCTTTTTTCCAACCATTTTGGAGAAAATCCACATTCTGACCAAACAAGCCTCCTGCCTGAGAGTTCTGCTCTGTCTTTTTCCCGCTCATTGTGAAGCCATGGCTGACACAGTAACACATCACATTGCCTTGCTTTGCATATTCCCTTGTTTCATTTTGATTTGTTTTTCCTTATCATAACTGCCATGGACTTATAGCTTCCAAATATACTATTAGCAATTTAATCTTTATCTCTGCTTTCTAGAGGCGCCAGCTAAGACACCCTTGATGGCTTTCTACAATAAATATTTACTTCTCTGCTGATAAGCTTAGCATTGGGATCCTTTCTTTCCACTTGCCTGGGGGCCACCACAAAGTTTAGTGCTCAGATTCTGCCAATATCAATTGGGTGAAAACACAGTTCTTTTCCAACTCTAACCTTTACTTGGCATTCCTTCTATCTGATCCATTCCCATTACACTTTCCTTTATCATTTGAAGAATGGGCTTGGTTACAATTTTCCTCCCCTGTGGATAGCGGCAGAGTAATAGCTCCTCCTGAAGAGGGACAGTATATTTCCCCAATTGCTCCACCTTTTGCCACATTTCATGCAGAGTCTAAAGAGTGGCTTCTAGTCGCTTTGTAGTTAAACTCCTCAACAACCATCTGCTGGGCACTAATCAGATTTCTGGATTATCCAACTACTACTTCTGCCACTCCAATAACTCACCCAATATTGCACACCTAATCTTTAAGACAGTTAAAAATGAGAATTAAATATAATATTCTATATAAATTACTGATTCATGAAGCCTACACATCCAACATAGTAATCATTCTAGAGGATACTGCAAATATATTATACAACTTTGCAAAATTGCCATATTTATTTTCCAATAAATGTGGAGACAGACATATTAATTAAAAGTTTAGTTTATCATTTTAAATTTACATATAAGTCTGAACTCTATTACTTGTTCTCTGTGTCATTTCAGTCAAATTTCTTAACCTCTTCAGACACAGTTGTTGTAACATGGAAAAATCTGTGAAAATACTTCCTTCCTCATAAGGTTGTTGTGAAAATTAAAGAGATAATTTAATTTTTATAAATATTTGCTAACCATATATTATATGTGATTATATTCCAAATCCTTGAGATAGAAACACAAAAATACTTATTTTAATGACTGGCAAAAAGTAAAATAATAAATGGTGACTATCATTATTTGCATCTTCTTCAATTCCCCCAGATTATACTCATATCACTAAATTGTCTAAACCATTTTTGGGTGCTGTTCTCTATTAGAGTCTATCTTGGCAATACCAATGTAAATCTTGGAGAATCAGTGTCTGATATATTTCTCTTTTGATCTTCATTTGTGTCTTCTACTGATGATTATAGTTAATAGTACACACACGAGAATGTTATTCTATTACAAGGTGTTAAGAATATGTAGCTACATGGAAAAGACAACTAATGTAATGTATAGCATATAGTTAACAGTGATACTGTAATATTAGATGCTCATATTTTGCATTGAAAAAGAAGATAAAAAATATTAGCAGAAGATCTAATAATTTAATATTTTCCTACATCAACTGATCATCTTTCATACCATCCCTGATTTGTACACATTGCTTTAGAGATTTGTTCATTAAGAAATAGACCATTAAAGATAAAACAAGCTTCTTGTTATTAAAAGACAAATGAATTAGTTGAAAGAAAAATTTACTGGACAATTATTAGCATGAAATGCATGATTCATTAGGTTTAATAACAATATTATCATAATTAATGCCAAACAAAAGCATTGAAGTAAGTGATTCAGGTATCTTGAGTGACTTTTTGTTATTTTCCGAACCCAATGTCATTTTCAAAAGACAGTTTTATCAATGTAAAAAATTTTACAACCCTAGTTTCCTATTCCAGAGTTCACATAAATATATCCATACCCTGGGTTTAGCTTTTGCTTATTTTTGTTCTGCTAGTGGAAAATAAACCTGACTTGCTTCAAATAAATATCTTTCCCCTAAAGTGGAGTGAGCCTCAGCATTGACCAGGTCAAAATCATCTATGCTTAAGTTATAGTCATGAGTTTTCTTGCTCATGTATTTATCACCATTTGTGGAACTGATAGCTTTAAGAGTATTAAAATCACTTTGAAGTGGTATGGCCATATTAATCTCAAATTTGTTAGAACTGCAACAAAGGTCCTGAATCTTAGGGGCTGATTAACCCAGTACCTTGCACTAAGTATTTGATGAAATGAAGAATAAATAAATGAAATAAATGAATGCATTATAAGTCACATCCAATCATAGCTAGAATTATGTTGGCTCTACCTTCAAACTTTATTCAGGATCTGAGCCCTTGTCATTGCCACTATCATCTGGTCCAAACCACCACCATCTCTTGCCCAATTTGAAGAAACAGAGTCAAAAATGGTCAATGCATTTGCTCTTGCCTAACTATAGTGTGGTCTCAATATAGTAGCCTGCATGATATTTTAGTAACAGATCATATGATATAACTTCTTGCTCAAGCTCCCCTATTGTCTTCTATCTCACTGAGAGTCCTTCAAGAGGCTTACAGAGCCTTATGTGATTGGCCCACATCACTTCTCTATCCTCAACTGTTCAAATTCTCCCTACAACACACTCAATTTCTATGCTGTTACTTGAATTTGTCAAGTACAGCCTTGGTTCAGGGTTTTCACACTTGCTGTTCCCATTGCTAGGAAGGCTTGTTCTCCAGATATCCATATGGCTCACTATCTCCCTTCCTTTAGGTCTTCACTCATATGCCTTCTCAACCATGCCTAGTAAAGTACATTGTACCCAATGCCAACCAATCTCCAACATTTAACCTGCTTTATTCTTTGTTTTAGTTTGCTAAATGCTGCCAAAGAAATACACCAGAAATGAGGTGGCTTTTATAATGGGATTTATTAACTTACAAGCTTATGGTTCTGAGGCCATGAAAGTGTCCAAATCAAGGAGTCATCAGTGATGCTGTCTCCCTGAGCTGCAGCTGTGGGATATCAGGCACATGACAGTGTCCTCTTGCCTCTCTCCTCTCCTCTGGGTTCTTTTGCTTTCAGTTTCTGGCTAAAGTGGCTTTCAAATAGCTTCTGTGTTCTGTTGATTTAAGCTTCTGGGTTCCTCTCTATCTCTGCAGATTTTTTCCTGTTTCTGTGGCTTTTTACTCCTCTGTTTATAAATGACTCCAGTAAAAGGATTAAGACCCACCCTGGGTCATACAATATAACCAAAGGCCCTTAACTGAAATAATTTAATCAAAATGTCCCACCTACGATGGGTTTACTTGCACAGGGATGAATTAGCCATAAGGACTTGATTTTCTGAGGCCCACAAAACTTCAAACTGCCACATTTTTCTTTATAACATTTATCATGATATGACATTATATATATATATATAGTTATAGTTATTTGTTTAGTTTGTTTCCATACTATCTCCCTTGTGTTAAAGTATAATTTTCAAGAGATTATAAAATGTGACTCTCAGAAATATATAAAATCAAAATATCAAAAATGTTTCCCTATTTATTAATTAACAAGGCAACCAGTAAAATGTTAAAACTTGTTCAAAGAACATTGGATGAAGCTAGGCCCTTTAATTTAAAAAAAATGTTATGATAGAATTGCTGAGTTAGACACAGAACTGATTAGTTCTTATAGGACAATAAAGTATAACCTTTGGGACTATCTATTCCACTTGACAGAAATTACTTGCATCTCAACTGGACAAAAGTCTGCAAGTTAGCCTCTACCCCAGCGGAGTTGTAGAATAGACCACTCAACAGTAAATCAAGCCCAAGACTGCATTGAAAAGGCACTCCAAATTCTCTTTGCCTATATATCTGTGCTGCAAATAATTTCTTACACTTACAAGGCCATGGAATATGATTTTTTCATTGCTATATCCCCAGATCTTTCAACACTGATGGGCAGAGAGTATGCATTTGTCTTAGTTTAGGTTCTCCAAAAGCAGACTCTGAGGCAAAGATTTGAATGCACAGAGCTTGAGAGGTGACCCAAGAAAACGGATCAGGAAATGAGGAAGTAGATAGGGAAGGAAAGTAAGTCAAATAAGATGTTACATGAAGCAAGTTACCAATAGGTAAAATGGGAACTCAGCCCCATGGTGCAACTCTGAGGTACAGTGCAGAACAGGCCTCAGAGTTATTCCAAAGAAATAAGGAAAGACTTGAGCATTTATTCACCAACTCCTTGTCACTGATTGAAGACTGCTTTCAAGAAAGTTAACTCACTTTTATGCTTAGTTAGTCATGGGTACAGTCTGAATATGCTATTGAGGCCAGGAAAAACAAAAAACAAAAACAAACAAAAAAACAGACCAAAAAGGTCATAGTACAGGTGCTCCCAGTAAGCAGTCTTTAGTGGGCGAATCCAGAGGTGATATGGGAATGACGTTGACAGTGTCTGCTATGAAGTTCCATTAAAAATATGTTGTTTAAATGAATAAATGAATGAAATATTTCCAGGAACCATGTAAGTCAGATACTTAGTTTGACAGCTTTCTATTGAATAAAAGGGTAAGTGATACAAGAAGTGATATGAAGATCTTGAAAATATAATAGCTTTACAGTTGTAACATAGCATGGCATGGCATGGCATGGCATGGCGTAGCATAGCGTAGCGTAGCATAACATAATAGCTTGCTAACCTAGACATTTGCCTTAGTTTTCCAGGGCTCCAATAACAAAATACCACAAACTAAGCATCTTAAAACAACAGAAATTTATTGTCTCACAATTCTGGAGGCCAGAAGTCTGAAATCAAGGTGTCTCAGGGCCATGCATCCTCCGAAATCTGGAGGAGAATCCTTCCTTTTCTCTTCTTAGCTTCTCGTGGTTTACTGGCTCCTTGGCATTCCTTGATTTTCAGGTGCAGCACTTCAATTTCTGCTTGTATTGTTAAATGGCATTCTCCCCTATGTCTGTGTGTCTCTGTCAAAATTTCCCCTTCTATAAGGGCACAGGTTATTTCAGATCAGCGCCTACCAGTTTGGCTTCATCTTATCTAATAATATCTGTTGTTAGATTCTGTTTCTCAAATCAGGTCACATTCATGGGACAGAGTTTAGGACTTGACCATATCTTTCTGGAGGACACAATTCAACCTACAATAGTGGTATAGAGTTGAAAAAGCAGGCAATCTTTGATGCCAGAGAGTGTTTAATTATGCCATTCATGGTAGTTTGCTAGACTGCTACAACAAATACCACACAATGGGTTGCCTTAAACTGCGAGCTTGTTATCCCACAATTTCGGAGTCTGGAAGACTTGCTTTCTCCCCAAAGACTGACTTTTTTGGTGCTGGCTTGCCAACAATTCTTGGGGTTCCTCGGTTTGTATCCTTGCCTGGTGTCATACGGTGATGCCATTTTCTTTCTCTTCCACGTTCCCAGTAACTTCTAACTTCTCCCTGTGAGCTTCTCTTATAAGGCTTCCAGTAATCCTAATTAAGTGTCACCCTTATTCAGTCCTCTTTACAATGGGTTCACACCCACAAGAACACAAAGATTAAGAATATGTCAAAATTCAGTTACATAATTCTATCTCCCACTCCATTCTAGCTATATGATCTGTATCAAGTGACACTTCTCTGAGTTTCAATTTCCTCATCTGCAAAATTGAAATAACTAATCTAAAATTTTAAACTATGAAAGCATCACAAAAGTTCAAATGTAAACTTACCGAAAAGGGATAGAGCTTTTATTGAACAAAAAGATAAACTTTGTTTAAAGTGTTAATATATCTGGCATCCTCTTTATCTCAACAATGTTTAACTGTATTGACCATTCTTATGTTTTCGAAACAGTTTCTTGATTTATGGTAGTTGAAAAACAAGGACATGGGGCCCAACATTTCTCTTTGAAAGAGGATTCAGAGGGGAAACATCTAGTTAATGATGCTGCTTGAATCTCTGAGAAATTACCCAGAAATACCATTCCTTGGATTTCTCCTCAAATTTGAGGTAAGACAAAGTAACTGCAGATGTGTTGAGCAGATAGCTACCATAGAATAGAACTGGTGATATCTAAAATTTGGTTACAGAAGGTTTGAGATGGAATACCTCAAACTCGAAGGTCCCCTTAGCTTGCTAGATCATGGAGGAGATTGAGAAAAGTTCTTGTGGCCCATCTAAGGAAAGAAGAAGGCATCTAGCTATTAAAGTCAATGTTCATGCCACAGTGTCCAGCATTATAGACAAGTGGCTTTTCCTAAAAATTATGTCACAACAAATAGTCCAAGACCAGAAACAGTATTGAGGAACAGATTCGGTCTCATATATTTAGCAGAAATTAAGATAGAGAGATAGGTCAGAAAGCACCAATCTCCCTCCCTGAAGAACAATCATTATAGTGGAAAGAAAGGAATGTGAACTATTCTGGCAGGGCACAATGAAACACCTTAAATGGAGAGCATCAGGAATCCAACACTGCTTTCTTTTTTACCTAATCAATGCATAAGACCCATAGGAATTTAAGACATGCTTCGAGTGAAGACCAGGATAAATGGGATATGGAGAAACTCTGGATTTGACTGACTACCCCAAACTAGAAAAGAATGTTAACTTAAAATGGCAAGATTAATTTTTCCTCACTATCGGCTAAAATGGGAATTTACAATCTAAATGTAGTTACAGCAATTATGGAAAATAAAATTGTTTGCATTATAGATTTTACTTCCTGAAATTATTTGTTTTCTATCTATCTTTCCATTTGTCCATTTGTTGACAATTTTCAAATTATTTAATAACTGGTTCAGCATGGGCACTAACCAATTAGAACAAAGGCCGGCAATAGGGCTACAGCAGTGTCCTGGAGAGACTCTGCTGAGCCAGGTATATACTCTTCATCTGCTAGATACTGTGTGAAAGTCCTTGGGGTTTGCGGATCTGGATGGAACTTCCAGGGCAAAGAGGGAGAAAGGCTTGGTGCTCAGGCCAGCAGCTATGCTAATAACTCTCTTGGAAATACTTCTGTATGTTAATAACCAGGCCTTCCTGCCTTCCTGATATATACTTGTCTAAATGTCAACCCTTTAACTGTCCTTCCTTCCTCCCTTCCTTCTTTCCTTCCATCTATCTACAAAGCACTAGTATGTTTTGTGGAGACAATACAAGAGAATATTATCAGGGATAGGTGACAACTTTAGGTAGAAGGACTAAAGCTGGGCAGGGTTGAGAAAGGCACATTGTATTTTTCACTTTATTCCTTTCTGTTTTCTATGGTTTTTGTTTTTTGCTATATGTTCAGATTATATTTAGGTAATAATAAATACATAAAAGAGAGATATGCATTAATACAATAAACAATAGGCAAGCTTAACAAAAAATAATTAAAAGAAAGAGAAAAAACAGGAAGAGAAAGCTAATTGAACACTTATGAGCAGTAGGAGGAATGGAAGTCAAGAATGGAGACATCTAGAAAATTATAGCTAAAGAGAGATGAACTGCCTGAGTGCAGAACCACTGAAGGGAAGGAAAAAGGATATTTCAAGGAAAGAATACTAACTGACACTAGGTGGTAGAAAGATGACTGAGTGGAGATCATTGTCTTGGTGATGATGATTAGGTCAGTAATGATTCTGAGAAAAGAATTTCATTAGTTTAAGGAGGGCGGGAGGCAAGCAGCCAGGAGTTAAAGAATAAGCCGACCATAATGTAAAATGTAATTAGTGTACGTTAAATGTATGATAAATCTAGCAAACAATAATATGTTGAGAAAGAGCCTAGAGTTTTAGAATAAGGTAGATTTAAACATGTTTTTAGGTAGGGAAGAGGGATCCGGTCAAGAGTAAGAAATTGAAGATGCAGGAGAAAGAGAAAATAGAACAATAAAAAAAATATTAAGAGCACAAATGGAGGGGTCAGCTCTGGAAAGTAAAGACACTTGTTTCTCAGAAGTATATAGGAACAAAGATGGAGAAAGAAAAGAAAGATGGAGACAGAAATTCTGAGGTGGGAGGGATGGAAACAAAAGATCTTGGTTCAAATGCTTTCCATTTTCTCTGAACCATGGGAGTCACTATTATTTACCAATGTGAAGAGAGTGGGTAAGGATTTGAGGGTTTCAGAGTGAGGAGAATGCTGAATACACGATCAGTAGAGAATGCAGTACGAAGTTAAATGGTGATGGCAAAATATTGTTGAGTTAAAACTGGTGCCCACTTGAGCCTGAAGACCAAGACCTGGTAGTAGAGACCTTGGTAGAATCCAAGTCATGATTCTGTGTTTTCTTTAGCAAAGTAAGGAGCAGTTATGAAAAGAGGTGGAAAATACAGAAGTTGTTGTACCAATGGGTTAGGGTTGAGTAATTGCATGTAAAGGATAAATAGCATGGCAGCCAGGGCATTTAGAAGTTGCAATTCATAGGCTCCAAACAGCAGAAGACATTTTTTAGAGATGACAGATACCAACTTTTGTCCTCATTTAATTCATTTTTTTTTTTCAAATCCAAGCTGTGATTAAATGCCAAATCTTTCAATAATACAGTAATTCTCATCATAAATATAAAATCCAAACTTGGTCTCATTTTATCACCGCTTAAGTTACTAAATTTAACTTACTGCTCAGAAACAAATAAGAGTGGAATTAAGCAAAAAGTAATGAGAATACTAATTAATGATCAAACACATATTAAAGCATAGGTGCTATAAGTTTCTTAGCAGATTTAAAAATTCTGTCTCTTGAGGAAATCAGAACAACATCAATTAGGAGACAAATGAATCAACTGTTAGACTATAAAATGATATGCTGACCTGAATGGCAACGCTCTATTTTTCAGTCACGGAAGCAGTTAAATAGGCTAAAGTGGCAAAGATGGACTATCCTGTCTAAACTGTGGTTTGTCTGCTAACAGAGACTAGTTAAATGCTAATTTCTAAATTTCTAATTTCCATTGTATTCCATCTACTAAATACTTATAGTCGAAATGGAGGACTCATTTTAATTCAATGTACTTTCTTCTTTGGGGCTTTTTTCTGAGTATGAAAATAACTCTACTAAGAAAAGTAGGCACTTCCTTGGAGGCACAGATAGGAGAGGTGACAGTAGGAAGGGAGTAGAAGGAAAAGAAGAGGAGATAAAGGAAGAAGGGAGCATCAGGCTGTACATGAGGTGATCTTTTCTTTTGTCCAGCTCCAAATTTTACAAAATTCATGAAAGGCTTTGTGGTGAATGCTACACGATACCACCCAGTTACCTGTTCGTCCCCAGCTGCCAGGAGTGACTCCTGATCTTGGTTTACGGCACAGACTTCTCCTGTGGAGCTACTCCCTCCAGGGTTGCACTGCCTTCCAGAAGCATCCTGTATCCGCTGACTGGTCAAAACAGGGAAAGAAAAGCTTCAATCAGGGACCTCTCTGAAGGGCCCTCCTTGTTGCAGGGCTTCCCTATGGATAAGCAGATGAGGACTCTGTGGCAGCTGCACCGCAGTTAAACTTCTCCCCCTGCCCACCCTCCATCTTTCACTCTATACTGGTTGCTCCTGAGAGCACTGCCTAATATACTTCCGGAATGCAAACTCCATCCCAGAACACCAAACTAAGATGGGCTAGATGTGATTAGATTTCCTTTGGAAGCCAGAAAAGGGAGAGAGAGGCTTCCATATTCACATGCTTTCGTAGCTCATAGGTAGCTGAGAAACAGGATCTTGGAGGAGGAGACAGGCATAAAGAAGTAAGATGGAGAAACTTGTAGGTGAGTTGAAGCAGCATTTTATCTGGAGCCAAACGACCTGGGTGGCCATCCCAATGTTACAAGTTACTAGCTGTGTGATGTTAGGCAAATTATTTTGCCTCTCTCTTCCTTGGCTTTCTCATCTATAATTTGGGGACATTAAAATTACCTCCCTTATAAGGTTGCTATGAATTATAAATTAGTTCATGTCTATAAAGTGCTTAAAACTGTGCCACATATTTAGTAAGTGTCACATAAGTATTGTGTCTATTATTATAGAAATCTCAGGCAGTAATTTAGAAAGGCACAGGCCTTGCAAATGGTGTCAGGCCAAGTTCAACTATCTCTGAGAGCTAGGCAGGACCAATGACAGGGGTGTGGCATACTTTCATGATATTTCTACTCATATATTTACTTAATATAAAATTCAGTTCAATTGCTGATTGCCCTCTCTCTTCTTCCCTCAATCTATTTTCTGTCACATACTTCCAAGTTTTCGGTATAAAGAGTCTATTCAGCTGGAAAATGCCTGCACATTGTTATTAATAGAGAAAAAAATTCTGGCTCTGCCATATGATAGCTGCAAGAGTTAGTGGAAGGCAAATAACTTATCTGTTATTATCTTCAATTTCTCCAATTTAAAATAGGCATAATAATATCTCCTTAGTTGACTGAGCCTAATACAGCACCTAGCACATATTCAGTACTATTATTTTACGATGAGTCTTTTCACTGGGACTTTCTCCAGCTCGTACCTTACCTTCAAGAAGTTCTTCCTGAGTGGGCCTTTTTCTTACCTTCTGAGACAATTCTTGATCATCATGATCATATATTTATAATTAATATTAACATATATGAGTGCTTACAACCTAACAGTCCTGTATTTAGAGATTTTCATTTTTTAAACTTTATTTCAAATTCAAAAAATAAAATAACAGACAAAAGGCAGCTTAACAAATTATGGAAGCATTACTTTAAAAAATCCTGCCCAGGCACATTTATCTTATATAGGCAACACTATGGTGTAGGGCAAAGAGGAGTAGTCTAGGATTTCAGTTCTCATTTTGGCCCTACCTCCTGTCACAGAGTAGCCATGGAGAACTGTACCTCTCAAGGATTCATTTTTTTACTCATTTGGGCGATGCAAGAATTGTTTATATAATCAAAGAAGCCTTTCCAGGGCTGAAGTTCTATGTTGATTTTGCACTTTCTCTTTAAACCCTTGATTGCCAAACACCAGGAAATCTGTTTTTATTCTCTTCTAAACACCCTCTCCTTCTACCCCATCT
Source organism: Cabassous unicinctus (assembly GCA_029593785.1). Taxonomy (NCBI): domain Eukaryota; kingdom Metazoa; phylum Chordata; class Mammalia; order Cingulata; family Chlamyphoridae; genus Cabassous; species Cabassous unicinctus. The sequence continues at coordinate 226,234 of JAQZBX010000004.1, forward strand.
ACTCTCCCCTCCAAAGAATAAATAAAAAGGGGTCGATTCTGCATATGTTTTTCATTTGCAAGAAGAACAGAGCCAAAATCAATATTTAACATTCACTAACTGTAGTTAATAGCATCTAGGTTTTTTTTTTTTCTTTCTGTAGAAGTAAAATGAGCAGATGCATATCTGCTTTTAAAATTGTAATTTGCATTAAATAACTTTGCATAAAATAATTTAGTAAGTTAAAATTTAATAATACTTCCTCATGGGTTGTTAAAACCCCTTTAAATTACGAACAATCCTTATTAAAGCAAGGAAACAATATCTAATGGGAAATTGAAGAGGATATTTGCATTGCTTTATCCCAGCGGGTTTGATAAAAATCCTTCTTTCATGACCTACCTTGGCCCTCTAGAACTATCAGCACTTTCTTTCCCCCTACTGGGTTGCGTTTGCTAACATTCCTTTGCCAGGGGGATATTTCTGTTGAAGAATAATTGTTTCTTAAGGGAGTTTATCACAAACTCCTTGCGTCTATCTCTACTTCCATGGCACATCTTACAAATATATATCCCATAGTGCCTTATTTTGTACCAAGAAACAAATGCAGCATTAAAAGAAATTATTAAAGCAAGTATATCTGCTCAGTAAATATGAATTGAATATTAAGAATCAAGCATTCTGTTAGGTGTGGATGATAAAAACGTGACAAGGGCAAGGTCACTGAGTTGCTCACAGATTAGTAAGAGAATTAGATCCACAAATGGATATGTTTTTCAGTGCAGTGAGATAAATGCAGGGAACAGTAGGCAGAATTCTGGGGGAACAGAAGGAAGGGAGCTTAATACAGCATAGGGTGGAGACCAAGGGACTTTTCTAGGAAATTATGACTGCTGAGCTGAAAATGAGAGAGAGAGCAAGAGAGGGAGAGAGAAGAGAACTTATTGCCTAAAATGAAACTGGGTTATAATAAGCCCCTTAGGACCTTGGTGACATCATACATGAAAAAATTTATTAAATGATTAAAAATACTAATTATTATCATTTTTGACAGATTAATTATGTCATTTGGTTGATGGTTTTCGAAAATTTGAAAAGCATATTCAGGAGAAGCTACAAAATGTAGCATTAAATAAATGAAAATCTGCCTTACGTGTTTTGTCCTATGTTCAGAAGTAAGCACAAAAAGTAGAACAGGAAAGATGATAAACAAGACAGAAAAAAGCTCTTTGGGCCTTTTTGAAGGTTTTACTAAGACTGGCATTTATAGTATTGTGCCCTACTCAACATGGCCTTAATTTTTTTTTTCAAATATTTTTTCAAACATAGTTCTTAATTGATCTTGATCCATTTTATTCCTTTATACTGACATATCTGTTCTGATAAAATATAACCAGTGGTTTCTACTCTCCTCTAGGAATACTGTCAACTCTTAAAAAGAAAACAAACCAAAGATTTATTTTAAATATTTAAATTTTTAAGCATTTAAACATTTAAAATGTGTTTAAAACAGCAATACAGAGAAAATATTGGAAATATATTCCATTCCAAAATTGTTTTTTCTATTCTACATCCTTTGCTTTTCCACAAGAATTTTAGAAGTAGCTTGTCAATTTCTATTTTAAAAAACCACTGGGATTTTTATTGGGATTGTGTTGAATCTATAGATCAGTTGGGGAATTGACAACAAGGTATATCTCTCCATTTGTTTAGGTCATCTTTAATTTCTCTTAGCAATGTTTCGCAGTTTCCAACGTATATGTTTTGCATGTATTTTGTGGGATTTATTCCTAAAAATTTCATTCATTTTGGTACCATGTTAAATGAAATTGCTTCTTTAATTTCAATTTTTGATTGCTCATTGCTAGTAAAGAGATATAAAATGATTTCGTATATTAATCCTGTATCCTGAAAATTTATTAAATTCACTTATTAGTTCTAGTAGCTTATATAAATTCCATCAGATTTTATACATAGATGATCACATTGTATGTGAATAAAGGCAATTTTACTGCTTCCGTTCTAATCTGGATGTTGCTTCTTGGTGGTGGTGTTTCTTGTTTCACTGTACAGACAAAAACCTCTAGTACAATGTTGAATGGAAGTGGTGGGAACAAACATCCTTGTCTTGATTCTGCTCACAGGGGCAAAATCATTCAGTCTTTTGCCATTATTGTGAAATTAGCTGTAGTTTATTCATAGATACCATTATATCAGTCTGTGGAAGTTTCCTTCTACTCCTTGTTGATGTTAAATTTCATTAATTTTTTTCCTGTGTCTATTCAGCTGATCATCAAATTTTATCATCTTCTTAATATGATGACTTAAATTGATTCATTTTGTAAATGTTAAAATAAGCTTGCATTTCTGGATAAACCATTCTTGGTCATAATGTATTATGAATGTTGTACATGGTTGGATTTGTACAACAAATATTCTAAGCCAATATTTTGCTTAGAAATGTAGCCATCTATGTTCATTAACAATATGGGTCACTGTTACGGTGTGATTTCATTTTGATTCAATTCAAACTACTTTCCAACTTCTCTTTTGAATTTTTTCTTTGACCTATTGGTTATTTAGAATTGTGTTATACAGATTATTCATATTTTGGGATTTTTAGCGAATGTTTGGTTATTAATTTCTAATTTTATTCTATTGTGGTTTTCTGACCTAGAATTAAGATTATCAGTTAAAATATAGGGTGTCCAGTTAAATCTGAATTTCAGATAAACATCAGATAAATAATTTTTATAAGCAGGTTTCACATATTACAGGGAGCATACATTTGCTAAAAATATTATTTGATGTTTTTCTAAAATTCAAATATAAGTGAATGTCTTTATTTGTCATTGTTAAACACACCAAGCTTAACTAAAATATGCTCTATCTTGGTAAATATTTTATGTGCATTTGCGAAGACTGTATATTCTGTTATTGTTCAGTGGAGTGTTCTATAAATGTTAATATATTCATGTTGGTTGATAGTTTTTTCCAAGTTTACTATATTTTTGCTGATTTCCTGCTTACTTATTTTGTCAGTTATTCAGGGACTATTGAAATCCCTGAATATTTGTGGATTTGTGTATTTTACCTTGAAGTTCTATCCGTTTTTGCTTCAAATATTTTGAAATTCTGTAATTGTATGTGTGTTTAGGATTGCTGTGTCCTCTTGGTGAATTTACCCCTTTATTATTATGAAATGAGATTCTTTATCCCTAGTAATTTTCTTTTCTCTGAACTCTACTTTGTCTGATATTAATACACCCTCTCCAAATTTCTTTTTATAAGTGGGCTTATCTTTCTCCATTCAAATACCTTTTTCCTATGCGTTTATATTTAAATTCAGTTTCCTACTGGTAGCATATAGTTGGATCTTGCTTGCTTATATCCATTATTCCAACTTTTTATTTAAAAGTTGCAATGTTTAAAATATTTACATTTAACATGATTATTAAAATGGTTAGCTTTATGTCTGTTATCTTGCTTTTTGTTTTCTATTTGATCCATTTCTTTTCTTATTTTTTCACCATTTTTTGAATTAAGAATATATTATTATGTATATTATCTCCTTTGTTGGCTTATTAGTTATAACCTTGTTTTGTTATTGTAGTATTTGGTTTAGGGGTTATACATCAAGGGATATTATTCCATATCATGTATAGTATAGGAATCTCAAAAGAGTATACTTCCATATTTTTTCTTGATCATACTTTTTATTTCTACCTGTGATATAAACCCCATGCTACATTATTATTTTTTTTATTTTAACTAAACTATAAGCACTCTGAGGTCAGGCACCACATCTGTTGTGCTTACTATTCAATGCCCAATGCCTAGCACACAGCATAACATGAAAAATAATGCCCCTAAATATTTTGGGGGTAAAGTAATAAAAGAATGAATGAAAAGACAATATTTGTATTTTTAAATTAAATTTATTGTGTGCTGTTCCTCATAACATTTATGAACATATTAAATATAGTTATAAGAACTGTTTTCATATCCATCTTTGCTAATTCTTTCATGTGTGTTAGTTCTAGGTCAGTTTTGATTCACTTATTTTCCTCCTCAAAATGGGTCATATTTTCTTGCTTCTTGTATGTCTAATAAACTTTGATTGGATGCCAGGTATTGGTAAACTTTACCTTGTTGGGCGTTGGATATTTTTATATTCCTATAAATATTCTTGGCTTTCATTTTGGGACACAATTAAGTGTTAACAGTTTGATCCTTTGGGTCTTGCTTTTAATATTGGTTAGGTAGGACTAGAGCAGCTTTTAATTTAGGGCAAATTATTCCCTACTACGGAGGCAAACCCCTACTGAGTTTTCTAACCAATGATAAAGAATTATAATTCAAGTTTACCCTTTTGGTTACTGGGTACTGTTTCCTCTAATTCTTTTGGATGGTTCTTTCCTCTGCCTGGGGTAATGTCTCAAATGCATGCACTGATCAGCATTCACCTGAGTACTTAAGGAAACCCTCTGTAGATCTCTAGAATTCTCTCTCTGGCCAGCTCTCTCCTTTCCAGTACTCTGTCTTATGAATTCTAGTCCTCAGGTAGACTGGCTGAGTTGAGGAGAAAGACCCAAGTTTGTTGAGTACCTGCTTTGCATGTACGAGGTCTTGGGTTCAATCCCTGGTACCACCTTAAAATGTGTATATATATTGCATATTTATTTATATTTATATATTTCTAAACATGTGTGTGTGGAAATTGCTAAATACTACCAATATTTTATGCAGGGTTTCACTTTTTGTGTCTGATATAAGGAGGTCTTTTTACTGAAAGTTTATCAACATATTTTCTTCTAGTACTTTTAGGACTTAGATTTACATATTTAAATTTGGAATGCACCTTATTTTTGTGAGAAATGTGAGATAAACTAAATCTTATTTTTCTCCAAATGTATAAGCCATTGTCCCAATGAAGTTAATTGAATAAGCCATCCTTTCTTCACTGATTTGGAATGTCCCCTTTATTTATGCAATATCTGCTAAGACACTTCCACAAGTTTTGAAGTGTTTTCATTCATGTTCTCTCAGTTTATCCTCACCGTGATTCTGTGAGGTAAGAGCAAAGACAATAGATGCCTACCTTTACTATGTGAAGAAACTGAGGGTCAGAATTGTTTGCATAAGGTTAAGCAGCATTCAAGAAACTAAGCACACTTTGCACTCAAATTCCCATGCCCTTTAATGGCTCAAGATTTACAACAAATTTGTTTTCCTGATCTCTTGGCTCAGTGTGGATTTTAAACGTGTTCAAGTTGTAAACAAAGTGGTTTTCCTTCCCCTCTTGAAAATAACTAATCTCAAATAACTTTTAATCTCAGATAACTCAGGAAATTGACAGTGTGAAAAATGTCACATTTGTCTTTAGATTGTACGTTCCTCAAGACATAAATCAGTTTGCTCAGTTCCCTAGAGTATACAAAGTGTGTATAACATTTGGGATGGCTCCTTAGTTTATGCACATTGTGGGCATCTTTCCTTTTCTTTGAGAGCATAGAAAGCTTGACTGATACAGAAGATGGAAGGAAGAACAAAACACTTTAATTGTTTCTTAAGAACACAGTCGCCAGAAGCTTTTTATCTTTAATGAAAGTGCACCTGTAAATGACTGAGCATCAATCCATTTTCACCCATATGCAGCTGATGAGTAAGTGAAATGGGTGTTCATTAAAAATAAAAGCAAAGCAATCAGAAGGACTGAAACACAAAGATCAACACCCATTATCAGAGAGAGGAAATGGTGTGCTAAAAGAAGTATTTGCTTTGCAACTAGTTTCAATCTACTGCAGGCTATGAAGTGATAATCTCAGACTATTTTTATTCCCAGCAAATGTCAGCCGTGTCATTTCTGTTTACAGATGAGTGGGTTTCAATCTTGAATGTTTATTCTCTGCCTCTATTACAGAAAAAAAAAAAAAAAAGATTTTCCTAGCTTGCCTCTGGGAACACAATATTGTCAGCGTTTGTTTTTTGAACTGGACTAAGGGAAGAAACAGGTTGTTACTCTATGTGTATGATTGGATTGCAGCTTTAGGAGACCACAAAGCAGGATTCATGCTAATAAAAAAAAAAAGAGCAAGCAAATTAGAGAGATTATATACTACTTCTTCACTGTAGGAGCAAGGTAAAATCCAGGATGTAAAATTCACAGATTAATTGTTTTCAGCACCACTTGGTACCTTTCTATCTCAACCACCTCATATATTAGATCTAGATATGGAAATATTTGTTATTGTGCATTTTTGGACCCAGATTTTAGTCTACCTATTAAATTTCCAGTACCATATAGTTGAATTTAAAGATAGAAGTGGATTGCAATTATATCACTGCATTACATTTCACTATTGCAAAGATGGTTTCCCTGCCAAATGGTAGCATGAAACACAAGCTAATAATAGAAACCAAAACAACAGGCATCTTGATATTAATAAGGCATTCTGGCAAATAAATGAAGATAGACCCAATCTGAATTTTCTTAGTTTGCAAAACCCATCTTATTGTTACATGGTTTAAAGTTTCTTGAAGTCTAGAGAGATTATTCATTGAATGTCTTTTATAAGTAATTCTTTTCCTCCACATTCTATCATGTATGTAATTTAAACTAATTTTATCTTTAAGGAACAGTGAGAGTGGCTCATAGGGGCATTTTCATTGATCCCCTCACCTGCTTAGACATATATCATATCTATGTTATGAAAAGCCTTGCTTATAGACAATTATCTGGTAATTGATTGATATTTATTATTGAATTCAATAACATTCTTGATATGGGAAACTGGTGTCAGACACCTGGGCAGTAGGTATATGCACCCCCAAAATAGCAGAAAGGGGAATTGACTTAATAAAAACTTTCCATGAACATTTCCCCCTGAATTGTTAGAGACAGGGACTGCATTTCTATTTGTGCTCTACAATTCTGCTACATGTGAGTGCTCAAACAGCAGAAAATTACAACTGTCAGGATGAAAATCCTCTTTATTGCAAAGATGTGGTATAAATGTGAATTTGTTGAGTTTAAAAATAAATGTCCATATCCACAAAGACTCTCATGTGTCTAAATTGAACTCAATATATATTTTCAAAATGAAAAGGTTATATCTTTATACAATATAGTTTCTCTCTTTAAATGGCACAAATAATATTGAACAAGAAATGATCTTCATTTCAAGTATACATCTATAAAAATAAGCCTCAGTACTATCATGTTTGGCGAAATTGGATAATTAATTGACGTTTAACTGGTTTCAGTAAAACTATTTTAGCATAGTGATTATTAGTTATGAGTTTTCTATAGAAATGACTTTTCATTTGAAAATAAAATCAAATTTAAAGTTCAATAGACTAGTAGATTGAATGATACTTATTGAAAATTATTATCTGAATTCATGTTAAGATAGCCAGATTTACACAACCTAAATTGAGATGTATAGGAGTTGGAAATTTTAGCTCCTCACTTAGAAATTGTTCCAGAGAGCTGTGTTTGTCTTTATAATGAACTGACACTTGTCAAACGACCTTTGAATATTCTTCACTGTGAATGATTTGAGGATAAGCAGATTTGACAGCTCAGTTTGTTCCAAACTGAAATCTTCAGCACCCCTCCTTTAACCACCAAATCTGCTCCATCCCCCAATGTCCCCCATTTCAGTGCAAGTCATCACCTGAGCAACAATTCTGAAATTTGGCAGGCATTCCTGACACCTTCATTTCCCTGTCTTCCCATTGTCAGTCACCAGTCTTACTACTTTTTCTTCCCACAGATCACTCACATTCATCCACTTTACTATATCCCCCACATCACTCTGCTTGCTCAGGCTGTCTGTATTTCTGAAGTCTCCTGACTTCCTGACTGCTCTCCTTCTCTCCAATCTTGATTTTTCTCTCTCTGAATTTTAAAATGCAAGATGAGATATCCCTCTTCCATGATTGTATTCTTCTGCTTAAAATAATTCAATGGCTACCTGTTGCTCAGAAAGTAGGATCCAAACCTCCTGGCATGGATTACTAGATGCTTCATAACCACTTCCTACCCTGGCTCCATCCTTGTGCCTGATGACCCAGGCAGCCACCAACTCCCTCATCTACTCTCATTTGACACCCCTTGCCACACCCAACTCTTCCAGCTATTCTGACTTCCTTCAATTTCTAGAACTGCACAAAATTTCATACCTCTGAACATTTGCACATGCTTTTCTCTGCCAGAGAAACTCCTAGACCTGTCAGGAAAATTCTTATTCCTCATCTTTGACTATCTAAATTTCATTCATCTTTTAGGCTAGTGGATTTCAAACACATTTTTGGATATGACCCATCTTAAAAATAAATTTAATATAAATATTGTATATTGTGGTTGGAATGTAAAATGATGTAGCTGCTGTGGAATACATTTTGGTGATTCTTCAAAAAGTTAAATATAAATTTACCATATAACCCCACTGTGGCAGTTTGATATTGTTTATGAATTCTGAAAATAGATATTGGATTATGTTTGTGAATTGGTCTTTTCCTCTAGGCATGTTAGATTATGTTGGATTCAGAGGTTTCACTTTTAGTTGATTAAATAATGATTAATGCTTTGATTGGGCCACATCGGTAAGATGTTGTGTTCCTGCCCCCTTGTGGGCAGAGACTCACAGAGAAACTGTACTGCAGAGAAGGGAGGTTGGAGTTTTTGAGCTGAAGCCTGGTAAGTAAACACAGGAAAGAGCAAAGCATCTGAGCCTAGAGAGAATTGAGCCCTGGAAGAGAGATGAGACTTATCACAGCCTACAGATGATATTGGAAGAAGCTGGGACCACAGAGCCTTAAGACAAAGAGGAAGGCTGAACGTCGGGAGCCATCTTGCTCCAACATGTGGCAATAGACTTTGGTGAGGGAAGTAATTTATGTGTTATGACTTGTTAACTGTAAGCTTCTACCCCAAATAAATACCCTTTATGAAAGCCAACAGATTTCTGGTATTTTGCATCAGCACCCTTTTAGTTGACTAATATACCCACAATCCCACTTCTAGGAATATATCCAAAAATATTGGAAGCAAGGACTCAAAGAGATATTTGTACACCAATGTTCATAGCAGCATTATTCACAATAGCCACAAGGTAAGAGCAACCCAATTGTCCATCAACAGATGGATGGATATATTAGATATAATAAATACATACCATGGAATATTATTCAGCCATAAAAAAGAATGAAGTTCTGATGCATGCAACAACATGGATGAAACTCAAAGATATCATGATGAGTGAAATAAGCCAGACACGAAGGGACAAATATTGTATGTTTCACATATATGAAATATCTAGAATATGCAAATTCAGAGAGACAGGAAGTAGACTACAGGCTGCCAGGGATGGGTAGGTTTAGGTTGGGTTGCTGATACTTAATTGGTACAGGGTTTCTGTTGGGGTGCTGAAAACGTTTTGGATCATGGTGATGATAGCACAACATTGTGCATTTAATTAATACCACTGAATTGCGTACTTGAAAGTGGTTAAAATAGGAAATTTTATGTTGTATACAAAATAGCACAATAAAAATTTTAAAAGACAGATCATACATACACATACCCAACTGGGAAAGAAAGGTTTTATAAAAGAATACTCACCTTTTATATGTGCAATGCAGATTCATGGTTTCTCTTATTTTCTACTCAACTTACTAATTTCATTTTATAACCCCTAATACTGTTTCCTCTAAAAGTCTTCCCTGACCCACTTTAAACTACTTGATACTCCTGCTATGTGATTCATTGAACCATGCACTTCCCATATTACAACACTTAACATATATCATGTTATTATTTATTTAGTTTTCTGCCTTCCCCAAAGAATAGAAGTGCAAGGAGGGCAGCCACAGCACCTGTCATTTACCATCATGCACTCTACATCAAATATGCTGTCTGTCACACATTAGGTGTTTAATAATTAATGCTGAAGGATTGAATCAATTAAAAGTGAAATTCTGATCTCTTTCATGAATAGTACTAAAAAAATCAAATTATTTCTCCTAAGTGAGACACCTGATGGTGAATTATTTCAAACGTGTTCAAGAAAATTTTTTAAAAAGTTAAAGATTTAATGAAAAATGTAAAAATGACAATAATAAAGAAGAGAAAAAAATGTATCTCTAAGATGGCTAAATTTCACCTTGTTTATAGTGTTGTGTATAGGTTATGAACTGCAAAATGCCAGTTTATACTGGGAGGATATCCTGAGAGCAATACATATCTCTAACTATTGTTCTGTATGGAATATGTCCCAAGAGAAATCACACATGTACCTTATCATTTAAAAGTTAAAACAATTAGTCTTTCTTTCTGTACAAACATTTCAAAAAAACTACATTCCAAATTTATGAGTCAGTTTGGTTAATTTTAGTTCTGAGCATGAAAATAAATAGTATTCTTCTCCCAGCCCATGGTGTTTATTCTCCATTTTGATGTGACTTGCCAAGATTTTTTACACACTTTTGTGACCTTGATTTTAGCTATTTAGAATTCTTACTTATATTTTAATTATGTGTTGGCTGGGACTAGAAAAAAGTTGTTCTTTTGGGGGGATGACATCACTGATCTTTTTGGGTATCTGTTTACTGGCAAAAACAATGTTCCCCAATTTTTTCATTAGTTTAAACACTAATTTATGGGACATTTAATCTATTTACTTCTATTTCATAAATCACAATAATATTGTTGCAAAAGATCTTTGAAAAGATCTTTTCCTTTCCAAGAATGTAGTAAGGCTTTGAATAAGCTGTTTTTCAGTGCTGATAAGATTTTTCTCATACATCAAGTACATAGGCAGAAGAATCAGTATAGTGATCAGTTTATAAGGGCTACAGTGTCACCCTATATGTGTCCTTGAAATCACCACACACTGCATAGGTAATAACACAAATTCATTTCTTCATATAAGGCAATAGTTCATTTGAGATAGACAATTCATATGGAAAATTTTATGCTAAGTAAACATTCTTAACTCTCAGCTAAATAATGATTATCCCATCTGAATCAGGGTAATTTTTGGTTCAAGAAATGAAAACTTCACTGAAACTTGCTTAAACAACAGAGAAATTCATTATTTCACATAACAGAAATCCATAACTTATAACACCAGTTACGTGTTGGTTGATAAAAAAAATTGATGATGCTATAAAATACGTGGTTTCTCTCCATCTCTCAGATATGCTAGAATCCTTCCCCAGCCAGTAATGAGATGGCTGCATCAGTTCCTTATATGACAAGATCCAGAGAAAAAAAGACCATCACATTTTTTGTATCTTAGTAGTGAGAAAAGTTTTTCTAAACATCCCCTCATCACCAACACCCCACCAGCAAATTTTCCCTCAAATCTCACTGGGCAAAATTGGGTCACATGCCCTTTTGTGACCCAAGACCCGGCAAAGGGAATGAGTTACCCTTAGACCAAGAAGCTATATAGTGTAGGTTGCTGATGAAGTGGGACTTCTCTAAGATACATGGTTGATGCATGAAGAGTAGATACCTGAACAAATCTGGAGTTTTTTGGTCAAGGAATATAAGGAACAGCTGCTAGGCAGGCAAAAATAAGTGGGAGCATTTCCTCACAATTTTCCCTTATATACATAAAGATACGTGGATAAATATCCATAAGGCTTTAAATAATTAATAATTACTGCACAACAAAGACTCTATTTTTGTAAACTACAACAAGCTTCATTATGTCAAGGAGATAAATATCTCCATGTGTGTTTCTATCTGCACCCTCAAGCCATCATTTCTGGGCCATGAGCAACTAGTTACAGATGAGAAATAAGAACAATTAGGTAAGTTGAGTGAAAGAGTGGTGGAGATACTCAAAGTCCATAGCTAGAAGTTCAAACTCTACTGAAGAGCCATTATTAAACTTGATTTGGAGTCAGTACAGAGGTGTAAATAGAGAATCATGTGAACTAAATACCTAAGATGATTTTTGTCTCTCTTCTTCAGCAGAGTGGCGATTGTCTCTTCCATCCCATCTGAATCCATCTTTTACATTAATTGTTGATTCTCACTCCTGTTAAGAAAAAAAGCAAGAACTTTTGGACAACAACCTCCTTATTTAATATTCCCCTCTCCAACTTGCTTGATGAAAGGAAAATTGAAAGTATTGAGTAAGAGGGTAGTTTGTGGTCATGCTGGAGCATGGATTATTTCCTGTCTTGTTAGAGTTTTTAGACTACTTTGAACGTTATAGAAACAACAGTAAGTTTCTTTAAAATAAAAGATAAATATGAACATTCTTCCACACCATTTATTAGTCCATTGTAGGAGATCATAGTCCATAAAACAATGAAAAAAAAATAGGCCCAGATCTTCAAAAATAGAATGGCTACGCGTGTGTAAAATGTGGAGTTTGGATCAAATGATCTCTGCTCTCTTTCAGGTGCAAATGTTTCCAGGTGAGTAGATCTGTTTAAAGGCAAGAATGAATATTATGTTTTCTGTTCTTTTATTCTACCTGGAAAAGCTTTTCAAGCCAATTTTGGAATTTACTTTTAGTAGATGGTTCATGGCCTTATATTTTTTAGAATATAATGAAATATCAGTCCCACTGATTTCAATGAATTAAAACTTTATTGTAAGAAATGAAAAAAATACCTGTTATTTTCAAATTCAGAATGTTTTCCCAGTTTCCAAAAGAACAGAGTATAACTTTAAGTTATGACTGATTAATCATACTTACAATGACATACAGATAAAGTACATATTTAACACATGATCACCTCCATTATAATTTGAAATTAAAAATACAATAAAGTATATAGTTAAGTGAAAATTGCTACCTATATTTATAGCCTCTCTGTTCTGACATGGTGTGTGTGTGCATGATGTGTTTTAAACAGGGCTATTAAAATAAACTGCTTATTTTTAATTTTTAGTTCTTTCATTTTTCACTGTTAATTAATGCTATATCCAAGTCAAAATGGCTAAGACATGCCAAAGGTATATAAGTGGAGAGGATGGCTAGTCATAAACAGGGTTCTTAGGTCACCATTGCAATGATATTATACTGGCATTAAAGACAAAAAAGAAAAATGTGTTCTGCTGGGGAAGCTCTTCTCTTGGTTCACCTTAGTCAAGCCTTACTGACCTTCACATTTCTTACCATAAGTCAATTCCTGAAGATTTTCTCCTCTTGGCTAGCTTAACTCCCCCAATTGAAATACCTTAAAGAGCCATTTATCCCTTCTCCCCAGCATTTACTCCATTGTTTATTTAATTATTTGATTGCAATCTGTTTCTCCCACGAAACTGTAAGCACCCTGAAGACAAGCACTGTCCCTATGCTTATTGTTAAATTCCCATTCCTTATCATACATCTTCATATGAAAGGAGTATCCCCAAAGAATCTTTTGAATGAATCAATAAAAGATAAAATGAAAAAGAATATTTTCAGTTTTTTTAATTTGTGTTTTTGTGATGTAATTCATAAAAGTATTATGAATATGTTAATACATTCTTTATGTCATGAAACTGTAATAAACACATTTTCTAATATTAAAATTTTAATGTTCCAGAACCATTAAATAAATGCTGGGTAGCTATAGTATAAAAACAACCTGCCAATTTAAAATTTTATAAATAACCCGCCAATTTAAAATTTTGTAAATAAACAAAACTCGTTATTAACCCCTGTAATGGTTTGGCATTATTTATGAATTCCAAAGCTAGATATTAGATTGTTTGTGAACTAGTCTGTCCCTCTGGGCATATTAGATTATATTGGATTCATAGGTTTCACTTTTACTTGATTAAATAATGACTAAGGCTTAGATTGGACCATGTCAGTAGGGTCAGTAGGACGTTAAGTCCCCGGTCCCTTGATGGGCAGGGACTCACAGAGAAAACACACCGCACAGAAGGGAGATTGGAGTTTTGAGCTGGAGGGTGGGAAATAAACCCACAGGAGAAGAATACAGAGGAATAGAGACAGCTCCGCAGACACGGCAGAGGCCCGGGGAAGGGAGATGAGCCATTTGCCTGATAGTCTACAGTGGACCTCATCCTCCCTTTTTTGTTTTTTGTTTTCTTTCTCCCTGCACTTACCCATTGGGTCTTACATATTGTTGATTCAATCTCCTCATTAGTTCTTTCAGTCATCAATTTCCTGCTTTCCCAGTTCTGGCTTTCTTCATTTCCAGTCTGTGCTGAAAACAAGAGTAGACTATCTGGTCTCCAAATCTAGTTTCATCCTAATGCATTTAATTCTCTTTAATGATGCTGGAGTTATTTTCTTGATACATATATCTGCTCAACACTTGCCCCTGATTGCCTGGGATTCATTATGAAGTCCATACTTGGAATGGTTTAAAGACCAATCATAATTTTGTCCTGTAACATTTTCACCCCACTTCATTCTCTTGTAGATTTCATATCCTACAATTTAGCTATACTCAGTCCTTTATATTTTCCCCATGTCCATTCTTCTGCCATAATTATTCTTTCTCCCTTTTCCTTATCCACGTTAAAAACTCCTCCTTATTCCTAAATACTCAGCTTAATGTTATTTCTTCATTGGAGATTTTTTTAGAGCAACAAATGACAGAAACAAAAAAGGAAGAATAGATGATATATTTTTTCATTTAAAAATTGTACTGAAGTATATTATTCATAATTGAACATACACAAACAATAATTGTACAGTAAAAGTTGTGAACTTACAGAACAAACATGCATAATATAAAGGGTTCCCATACATCACCCCACCACCAACACCTTGCACTGTTTGCAACATTTGTCACAAATGATGAAAGAGCATCATCAAAATGTTACTACTAACTATATTTCACATCTTACATTTGGTGTATTTTCCCCCAACCCACCCTATTATTAACATCTTGTATTAGTATTAGATATTTGTTATAGTTTGCTGCAGTTTGGCAGTTTGATGTAATTATGAATTCCAAAAATAGATATTGGATTATGCTTGTAAACTGGTCTGCTAATCTGGGCATGATTAAGTTATGATTAGGGCATTAACTGGGCCACGTCAGTAGGGCGTTTAGCCCCATCCCTTGGTGGGTGAGGAATAAAATATATAAGGCATGGCAAAGAAGAGTGTTGGAGCAGTTTTGATGTTGGAGTTCTGAGAGTTCACAGCCGGCCTTGTGGAGAGAAGCGAAGCCTAGTCTCATAGTCTACAGCTGACCTTGTGGAGGAAGGAGAGGAGCTAAGCCTGCAGAGAAATGCAGCCCCGGGAAGAGAGGAACCCAAGAAGCCTGAACCCTGGCAAACATTGGCAACTATCTTCCTCCAACATATGGCAATGGACTTTGGTGAGGAAGGAAACTTATGCTTTATGGCCTGGTAACTGTGGACTTCTACCCCAAATAAATACCCTTTATAAAGACCAAGTAATTTCTGGTATTTTGCATCAGCACCCCTTTGGCTGACTAACACATAGTTCATGAGAAAATGTTCTCATATTTGTTCTGTTAACCACAGCCCATCATTCACCATAGGATTCATTGTGTTATACAGTACTATGTTTTGTACAATCCATTCAAAGTGTACACTCAGTAGCTCTCATTTTCATCAAAAAGTTGTGATGTAATCACCTCAGTGAATTTTAGAATATTTTCATTACTAAAAAAGGAAAAAATCTCATACCTTCTTATATCCCCCTATTATAGACCATTAGAATTGATATATCTTTTTTGCTGTTGTTGCAAAAATATTATAATATTACTGTTAACTATTGTCCTTAAGTTCCATTAGTCATATTTTCCCGTATATCACCATATTATTAAGACTTTGTAAAAGAAGATCATTCTTATATTTATACTATTAACCACAATCTTCAGCCACCACCAAAATTACTATGTTATACATTCCCTAGATTACTCTCTAGTTTCCTTTCAACTGGCATTTGCTTCCACATACTACCCCTTTCAGCAGCAATTGCATTTATAAATCAGCAGTGTTAGTTATATTCGTTATGTGTTACTCTCAACTCTATTCATTTCCACACTTTTGCATTTAAGCTAATTAATAATGCTGCATACATTAAGCATCAATTCCAATTTTCAACCCACTTTCTATTTCTTGATAAGCTGCACTCTAAAGTTTACCTCCGTGAGTTTACTCATCGTATTTATTTCATATTAGGGAGACCATACAATATTTGTCCTTTTGTGTTTGGCTTATTTCACTCAACATAATGTCCTCAAGATTCATACATGTTGTCATATACATCCCGGTTTCATTTCTTCTTGCAGATGAATAGTATTCCATTGTATGCATATATGACATTTTGTTTATCCATTCATCGGTTGATGGAAACTTAGGCTGTTTCCATATTTTAGGAATTTTGAATAATACTGCTATGAACATCAGTGTGCAAATATTAGTTCATGTTCTTGCTTTCAGTTCTTCTGAATATATTCCTAGAAATGAGAGGAACTACCAAAATGTCTTCCACAGAGTTGCTTTTTCATTACCAGGAACAGTGAAGGAATGTTCCTATTTCTCCACATCGTCTCCAGCACTTGTAGTTTCCTGTTTTGTTTTGTTTTTAATTATGGCCATTCTATAAGGTATGAAAAAATATGTCATTGTAGTTGATTTGTACTTCCCTAAGAACTGGTGATGTTGAACATTTTTTCATGTGCCTTTTGGCCATTTGTAGTTCCTCTTTTAGAAAAATGTCTATTCAAGTCTTTTGCTCATTTTTTAATTTGGTTGCTTGTCTTTTTTTATCATTGAGTTGTATGATCTCTTTATAAAACATGGATATAAAACCCTTATCAGATATGTAATTTCCAAATATTTTCTCCCATTGACCAGGATGCTTTTTTACGGTCTTGACAAAATCTTTTGAAACACAAAAATTTGGTTTTGAGGCAATACCATTTATCTATTTTCTCTCTCATTGCTTATGCTTTGGCCGTAAGGTTTAAGAAACCACCACCTACAACAAGATCTTGAAGCTGATTTTCTACATTTTCTTCTAAGAGTTTTATGATTGTAGCTTTTATATTTCGGTCTTTGATCCATTTTGAATTAATTTTTGTATGAGGTGTGAGGTAGGGGTCCTCTTTCTTTCTTTTGGATATAGATATTCAGTTCTTCCAGCACCACTGGTTGAATAGACTGTTCTGGCCCAGCTGGGTGGGCTTGATGGCCTTATTAAAAAATCACTTGACTGTAAATGTGAGTATCTATTTCTGAACTCTCCATTTGATTCCATTGATCAACATGTCTACCTTTATGTCAGTACCATGGTGTTTTTACTATTGTAGATAAGTAATATGTTTTAAAGTCAGGAAGTGAGTGTCCCCAACTTCATTTTTCTTTTTTAAAGATATTTTTGGCTATTTGGGGCCCCTTACCCTTCCAAATAAATTTGGTAATTGGTTTTTCCAATTTTACAAAAAAGGCTGTTGGAAATTTTATTGGGAGGGCAATGAATCAGTAGGTCAGTTTGCCTAGAATTGACATCTTAATGATATTTAGTCTTCCAATCCATGAACATGGAATTTTCTTCCATTTATTTAGGTCTTCTTTGGTTTCTTTTAGCAATGTTTTGTAGTTTCCTGAATACAAGTCCTTTATGTCCTTTGTTAAGTTTATTCCTAATTGATTCTTTTAGTTGCTATTGTAAATGGGATTTTTTCCTGACTTCATCCTCAGATTGCTCATTAGCAGAGCATAGAAATGCTATCTATTTTGATCTCAGGTTCTTTATACCTCTTAAATTTAGGAAGATTAATTGTGATCTCTGAATAATAACTCAGGTTCCTCATATGTAAAATGGACATATAAAACCAAAAGCCTAGTTATCTTAAATAAATGTTAATTTCATTTTTCTTCAGGGATGTGCTCAAGTGAGAGCAAATAATTCCATTCTGACTCTAAGGTTTTAAGTAAATATCTCTCCTATAAATTCTGTCTCAGAGATTGTATTTTATAGCCAGTTATTTTTTTCCCTCCACTGAATACATTGTGAAGAAAATTTATATCTTGTATTTTTAAAAATTTTCAATATCTAAGTCACAGAGCAGATATTTAATAAAAACGGGTGCAATTTAAAAATGAATGCTATTAAGTAATTTGTTCAATCGAAATATCAGTATATATTGATAAACACCTAAATGAAAATAGTCAAAATATTTCATTGATAAATCCTAAATTCATTTATATTAGGAAAACTTTCAAATGTACTTTTGAAAAATATGACTCCAACAGTGTTTATCTGTTCTCCAAATGTCAACTCTAAAATTTTCTAAATGTTTGAAAAATATATTCTTATGTTCATTCATATACTGTTTATATTAAAACTCCCTAGAATGTTAGTCTATAATATTTTATTTGATTTCATGATATGATAATATTGCTTGATTTCATAATTAATACAGTTTAAAAGTCTCTAACAAAATTCAATATACTTATCAAATTATATGAAGTAATGCCCAGAGTATTTTCTGTGTTACAACATTAGTGGAATTCTAAGAGCAGCAATAACTAAGATTGTTCCCCAAATTAATAAGAAAAGAAATATCACAAAACCTCAAGAAGCAGCATTGAAAATTAGCCTTTTTATTTCCATTTGAGCTTTCAGAGAACCAAAAAATGCAAGAACTAGACACATTTTTAAATGGCCATATCTATTATTTTAACTGCTAGAAGTAAATCATGATTGGATTTGACTGAACAGCTCCAGTCATATTAGGAATAATAATAATAATAACAATAATAACAATAATAAAACTGCTTCTTTCTGAACTGAAGGTCTGCTAATTATGAATCATTGCTCTAAATTACTATGATGATCTCTTATAACATTTCTAGAAAAAAGATCATTTTCTCTGACTCTCATTTGGACACCAAGGTCAATAAGATTTCATAGCCAATTACATTATATATTATTCTAATACATGTTATTGCTAGTCTCCACTGGAGCATTGCTAAACTGACCAGAGACAGTCTCCCCAGTCCTTAGTGTGAGTTGGGTTTATGAACAGAAATCTGGAGGTATACAAGGAGAAGGAAAATAAAAGAAATACAGAATTTCTGAGAAATGTCCAGTTCCTGATTACATTTCCTTCCTGTGTTCTGATTATATGCCTATCTGTGGGCTCCATTAGTCATTCCTGCCCTATACTCTCATTCCTAAATTACTTAACCTAGATCAGCTGGTTTCTGTAACTTGCAGCTAGCCCTCACTCATGTATTCTCTGAGTCAGTTTTTAAAAGGGTTAGAGATAATCTATGTAAAGTGTTTACAACAGTGCTCTGCATATAGTAGATGTTCTACAATTATAATTGTCAATATTTTGGGATGTCTGCCTGGTTACTATAAAATTATAATGTTGTAGCAGGATTGATATTATTTATGAATTCCAAAAAGAGAAATTATGTTTGTAAAATGGTCTGTTCCTATCGGCATGATCCCATTTGATTGTATTAGATTCAGCTGAGATGTTTTTGATTAAATTATGTTAAGATTAGGGCTTTGATTTGACCACATCAGTAGACAGTAACTCAGTTTAAATCCCCAACCCCTTGGTGGGCTATATAAATGAGCACTCACTCAAGAAGACACACAGAAGAAGATATAGAAGAAAAAGAGAGAACTTTATCAGTTTGGATCCTGGAGCCCTGGGGAGAAATAAACCATTAACCTGATAGTTTAGAGCTGAACTTGTGAAGAGACCAGAGCAGCTGAGAAGCCCTGAAAGAAACAATCCCTAAGAAGAAGCTAGATGCCATGAGCCTTAAGAGGAAGAAGGAAGGAGAGACCAGGCCCACCATCTTATTTTAACATGTGGCATCTGACTTGGGTGAGGAAGTACCTCTTCTGGTACTTTGAGATGGACTCTTTAGGGCCGTGTAAATGTAAGCTTTTACCCAAATAAATACCCTTTATAAAAGCCAACAGAATTCTGGTACTTTGAATCAGCACCCCTTTGGCTGACTAATACAAATGTCAAAAAATATTAAAGTTATTTATAGCATTTAAATCCTGTAATGTCATTTGATTGATTAAATTCCTTGTGTTGGAGATAGAATCAACCTTTCCATGCCCCTGCTTTCCCCAAAAAAGGCACATTCAGGTCCCAATTCCTGGTCCTGTGGATGTGAATCCATTTGTAAATAAGACTTTGGAAGAAGTTATCAGTTAATGTGTGCCCAAACTGAATGAAGGTGGGCCTGAATGCAGCATGGCTAAAGGCCTTATAAGCAAAGGAAATTGGACATGGAAAGAGAAGCCATGGGGAGGAACCAGAAGCTGGAAGTAAGCAGAATACTGAATAGAAAGGAGATGCCTCTATGTGCATTGCAATGTGATGGAGACCCAAAGAATCCCACAGGTTGCCAGCTAGACACACCTGGCTAGAAAGCAAGACTTTTAGCTTCTGAAACTGTGAACCAATAAATTCTGATTGTTAAGCTAACTCATTGTATGGGTATTTGTTTTAGCAGCTAGGAAACTGATACATCTTGGATTACAGAAAAATTTTTGACTCCTAGATTTGCTGGAGGAGAAAACAGTTCATATAAAAGGGATAACTGTGTTAACAAAAATATTGAGTAAATCATTATGCAGAAAAGACATTAAATTCCAATTTTTGTTTTTTATATATTTCCCTAAACATCGTGAATAAGTACAAAAATATCAGTTAGAAATCTTGAAAGAAGCTGTCATAAAGTAAAGGTAAATGGATGTGAATATACAGGGATTACTAATTTTTATAAATCCTTTGTAAAATATTTTGTGTCATTAAACTATTTGCATAAATAACTTTGATTGTTTTAAAGGAGAGAAAACCAGTGAATTGAAAATGAGGAGCAAAGCAGTGAATCAGAACAAGAGGTAAATACCTTGAGAAAATACACATTATTCTTGGTTTTCCTCAAAATATTAACAGTGATATTGATTTCCCACATTTAATGAACAGTTAATTTATTTTATTTATTTTTTAAAAGAAAGATAACCCCAGAAGCCTGTAGAATTCACGTTATACTTATAGTTTTCATTTCTATAGTCCACAAAAAAAGTCAACATATATTAAGATTCTAAATAATCTATCATCAAAGTTAGATGATTTTTAAAAATAAATTGAAGTGATTTGTAAATAGCTTAAAGTCGCTATACTTTTTATTATTCATATTTTTAACATTTAAAACCAAGTACTCAAAAAGCTGAAGTGTTGTGAATAGAAGAGACTGTAATGATGAAAAAAAACAATTTAAAGTAACACAATTAGACTGATTTAACCATTTTCTGTGGTGTTTAAGTGCTTTTCACTCCATTTTAAACTGGAGGCAGAATTAGTTTTTTTTTTTTTACTGTAGTACTTATTCAGATAAACTTAATCCACCAAATTATCCAAGATTCCTTTATAGGAAAAATTTTTTGCAGGATTAGGAAATAATTCCACTCAAGAAAGGAATGCAAAATGCTAAATTCATTAGAATAGTTTGTGTACAAAAATTGAGGTATGAAAATCATTAATGTGACATGTTAATTTAAGATCTTTTTGTTAAGATCAACACGCTGCCATTTAATAAAGATAGTTTAGATAACCATCAGTTAATTTTTATTTTATTGTATAAATAATGAGTTCCTAGTTCCTTCTCATATAACCATTTTCTTTTTGTATACTGCCACATAAAAGGTACTTAAAAATCTAACAAAGTAAATCCCTTTTCTAAGAACACAGGTTGATCCTAAATAAAACATTAAAGTAAGTAAAAAACCTTTACTCTCCTTGCTTTAAAGTTTTAAAACTTCCTTGCATCAGTTTTTTAAAAAATAATCATTACTTATTTCTATTTATATACTACCACAGAAAAACCATCTTAATTTAAGAATTGGAAAATTACTTCTATGCAACTCACAAATAAGCATCCTTAAATAATTACTATAGAGATAATTTGTCCAGTAAAAGACTCTCAACTCATGGGGAACAATTTTTAAGTTGCTTGTTTATCTCTTTGTCCCAGTCATGGTAAGAACAGTGAAAATGGAGCTATCAGTTCATGCTGTGGTGGACATACCCTAGGATGGATCTCATGATACTCCACCTCTTTCCTCCTCAGTATCTGCTCTTTGAGTGTAGGTGGAGCCGGTTACCTGCTTCTAACCCTTAGAATACAGTAAAGGTGATGGAAATCACTCCTGTGATTATCTTAAATTGTATAGCAGAGGTGAAAGAATTTTACAGATAAAATTATGATTCTTATTCACTTGACTTTGAGTTAGTGAAAAATAAATTATCTTGAGTTAGACTGACCTAATCAGACGAGCCCTTTAAAAGAAGATGTAGGCCTTCCTTGTAAACAGAGATTCCAAGAGGCAGAGTCTATCTGTTTCTGGCTTTGTAGAAGCAAGCTCCCATGAATTCTACAGTCTCAAGGAAAAAAATTATGTCAACAATCTGAGGGAGCTTGGAAAAGGCTCCTTAGTCCAGCCTCCAGATGAGAACACAACCTGACTGATATCTTGTAAAACCCTGAGCAGAGGACTCAGCTAAGCTGTGCCCAGACTTCTGACCTACAGAAACTATGAGGAAAGAAAATGGGCATTGTTTTTAACTGCTGTTTGTGGTAATTTCTTACACAGCATAGAAAACTAATACAAAGCCTCTTTAAAATCTTCTAGAAAAAGAACATGTCACGTTTTCCAAAGCAACCCTAAGCTTTTAAAAAGAAACATTTTAATGTTTCATCAATCTTCCCTATAATGTCAAACAGTATATTTTTGCTGCTAGGCAACCACTTGCTGCAGTAATTTCTGCTTAGAATTTTTAAAATGTTTTTCAGGTCTTTCTCATTGTTTAATGCATGTTGGTCAAAAAAGAACAGGACAACAAAAAATATGAACTTATGGATAGGACTTCCTTGGTTTCTCTTCCCTTTGTATTCCCCTTGCCCATCTCCATTCATTTTTACTATTTCTCTTGATATTCACCTCAGATTCATGATATATCCCACAGGTCATTCCATTTTGATTTTCACTCAGTTTTTGCCATGTTAATTAGAGTCTAATGGGAGAGGGTAGACAATATTATTTTACTGCTATTTACTATAAATTAATGCAATCAATGCTAGATCATCCCCTGGAAAGTCCGTATGTTGGTTAACTCTCACAGGCATAACTTTGAACACTACTCTGATTTTTAGCTATATGACCTTGGAGAATTCTCATAAACTTTCTGAACCTCTACTTTCTAATTTATAAAATGGTGATAATTATGTCTTTATCACATTGGTGTTATGATTAAAATTTGCAAAATACTTAGCAGTACCTGATATATAAGAAGACTTGTATATATAATAACCATCTGAATATTTGCGATTTGCCAGTCATTAGGCTTGGTTCTCTCAATTTAATTATAACAGTAAGGATTTACGATGAACCTTATTTTTCCTGTTCTATAGATGAGGAAATTGAAACTCAAAGAGGTTAAGGGCATTCCCAATGTTACATGATCAGTGAAGGTCAAAACTGGGAAATGAATCTAAGCCCATTTAATTCCAGAGTTCATAAAATGATTCATTATATCTTTTTGTGCTGGGTCCTCTCAACATTCTGAGGATATGTCAGTGATCCAACCTATTTCTAAACAACAGTCAGTTCTAAAAAAAAAAAAAAGAAACTGAAAGGAAAAAATAGGAAAAATAGCACCAACAGTAATTTAAAACCTCTGGAAAAGTTTAAACCTAAATTAAATATACTTGGCACAATTTAAGTGATCAATTATGACAAGGTTTGCTCATTTGGAAGCAGATTAAGTATGCTGAGAAGATTAGTACAAACCATGAAATCATCTAATGTTTATTTTCTTTACATTAGAATAGTTTATTATATTTATTTTTAATAGCTCCTTAATAACATGCCCTGAGCAAAAAAGCTAGGAGATAAAATAAAGAGAAAATTTGAGTTTCACTAATTTTTAAAAATAAACCAATACTTTAAAAAATAATATTTTGCCATTTGGAAGAGTAATAGTGATAATTCTAACAGTATTTATACTTTACAAGAGTAAAGTTCATTCAATCATTTTTCCTTTCATGCAGAATGTCTCCCTCACAACCTCAGAAATTTAGAAACGTCCAATTTCAGTCATTCCCACCCTCTCTGCCAGATTTAACCAAGTAGGAGCCATTGAACTCAAAGCACTGAGAAAAAGAATAGGCAAGCAGAAAAGAAGCCTATGTTTTCAGTGTCCCCACCATTAACCCCACACCCCTTATCCTAAGGTGAAAGAATTTCATGCACTTGCCTTCTTATTCAGGAAAGATGGTATTAACAATGGAATCAATGTTTATGATCTTACCAGATCTGGATTTGGCTGCATGTGGACTCCCATTTTCAGTTGCTGGCTTATAATATTTTCAGAAATGTTTTTTTAAAGTTGTCGGGATAGCTTAGCATCCCTTATGGTGAGGAACATTAACCTCTTTCTATAATCTGTCCCTGCCATATGCATCAGAGCAAGGTTATTCTCACTGTGATTGGGAGTGAAAGGATATTTATTCTTGCTGTCTCACTTCAGCAGATCAGATTTGACATTACTAAAAATGAAGTCTTTCTCTAGATTGATCACAAAGACTAATACATAATGGTCTGCTCTTTCTTCCACACTTCAAGCTGAAACATATGATCTGAAGCCACTATATAATATCACATTTTTTTCCGCTTTCAAGATTTGGGTGAGAGAGGCATGAAGAGATAGCAAAAGTGAACATAACAATATTATGTAGAGTGAAAAATACCCCAATCACAGACATAATACTTCCTTCATTTTTTTCTCATCTCAACCAGAGTTAGATAACAAGAAACAGAACTTTAGGTAGTTTCCTCTATAAATTATCATCAATATTTCCATCTGTATTATGATTCTAAATTCTGTGGGCTTTCTTCTGGTGGGGGTCCAGTGGGTCCCCAGCCATAGCTAAGGGAAACTCAGCCCACAGTACACAGCTGCCTGCATGCCCCAATACACAAGTTAAATGTAACAAATCTCATAGGAGAACAATGTACAGATGGTATCATAGACTGTAATGTTTTCCAGGTTGTACAATTTCTTCCTACAGTAACATCACCAGACCCCATATGTGTGCTTCATATGACCCTGGCAGAAACTTTGATATGAAACATCTTTGTTCTGAGACCTTATATATATTTCCCCTCATTTTCCTGCTTCTTTGTGGAGTGCTAACTTCATTCTCTGAACTGCTGCCTTTAGAGACACTTTAAGTCCCAATAAATAAAGTCCCAATAAATAAAGCTGATGTCTAATACTGTACCAGGTGTGTTCTTCAGTCTTGGCACTGCCCCAATCCCTGCCCTTCAGAAGCTAGGTTGGAACAATTGGCAAGCTGCTAGCCAGAAGACCAAAGGACCACCAGCAGTAGTAGGTTTGAGCTCAAGGAAAGGAGAAGCCACAAGGTAAATCCCGAGGTAAATGTCCATGTGTGGAGGGGTGGCTACACTTTAGGATGAGTGGGGACTACCAAGCGAGAACAAGGACACTCAAAATATTCCACCAGGTATATGGGCTGTGCTACAGTAGATAGCAAAGCAGCTGCATTTAAATAAGAAAAATGGAGACTGTCAGATAGCAGTGGCTATAGTATGGCCCTTGTTAGGAGCCTTGCAGGTGGCAAAGGTCTCTGTGAACTGCTTAGAAAAAGAGTTAAAGTTAAAAAGGAACATACACCTGGCAAAAATGAAAGATTCATTTACCAATCACCTGTGCCAAGTTAATGATCAGTTAGAAACCCTGGCTTATAGATATGTTCAGGCAAGGGGCCACAGGCTGCCTCAAGTCCAGGTTCGGGGGATATTAACCACCCCTGGGTGGGACCGTAAGGCATAGGACCCTATGGACTCCTCCTCAGATAAGGAAAAAGAGGGAGAATGGGAAAAGGGCTGGGTGTAGCAATATATAAAAATGTAAGTTTAGCCTAAAATGCTTATCTATTAGGCCAGGGAATTAAAGATCATAGTTTATCCTGCAGTTTCCCAATTTAAACCTTTTAACAGCCTTAAAATGAGAGTAAATTGATTCAGTTACCGAACTTCAGTAAATAAAGAAAAAGCCCTTTAAGGTTATAAAAAAATCTTTTCTAAATTATGATTAAAACAAATTAAACAATAATAATACATTCCAGAACCTAGCAGTCAGTAAGCTTTTAAAGTTATTCACAATTTTAGAATTTTATAAAAAGAGAAAAGAGGTTTTAGCCTCCTATAAAGGGAGAGAAAAGAAGAGCATTTCTTGCATAAACTATGATTGTTCCAATTTTATTTGGCTTGGGTATAATCTCCCTAGGTTTATAGGATACTAATAAAATAAGTTAGCATTATATGTATTAAATCTTTAAGATAATTAAAATTTTAAGTTTGTGTTTAATGAAATATAAGTCTGTCCTAAAGTGAAATAACTAGTCTTAACAGAAGAATGAGGAATCTAAGAGAAAACTTAAATGGATAAAAGTAAATTTCATTGGTTGCTAATTGGAACATACTAGGCTTCTTTAAAGGTAAAATAACTTATGGTTACAGGAAATTTGTAAAAGCATTTTCTTAACTGAAATATTTAAGTGGCTAATTCCAGGAAGCCATTAATAAATAAAAACTTGAATTGATATTGATAACAAAAAGTAACTTCATAACAGGAAAACTTGTCAGAGGCCACCTCAATCTGCATATTAAAGTGGTGGTAAGGGGGAAATAATCTTAATTCCACTTGGAATCTTTGGTTTTCATAAAATATTTAAAAAGGTAGTTTTTCTTTCCTGTACTGCTAAAATAAAATATCTGTTAATTAATATAATCATGATAAAAGTGTAAAAGTAAAAGGCAAAGTACTAATAATAGTTAAGTTCATCTAATATTTTATAAACTGCATTGGAAGGATTTAGAAAGTATGTACAAAAAATTTAAAAAGGTAAACTTCAGTATTGTCAAACTCTCTTGTGTCCCCAGTACCCTGCATACTGCCTCTCCATTTGACTTATTGACTAGGTCCATCACTACAACCCCTTAAGCAATAAAAGTATCTACTACATCTCTGGCCATGCTCCTGAAGTGTATGGAAAGTATTTTGCTATTTTGGACTCCTGTGGCAGCTGGCAATGGCCCGATATGGCCATATTTACAATGGACATTGCCTCCAGACAGGCTCTGTTTCTTATTGCCAAAAGGTGCTGAGCACCAGACCAGTGAAACACTGGAGCCTCCCTAGGACCAACAACACTGCAGCATGCTGGCTGCATACCAAGTGGAGCAATAATTAACAGAGTAATGTGAGAAGAACTTAAAAAAACACAATTGGCATTATGGCCTGCTCACATGGAGAGACAACATGCATGATATTACAAACCTGAAGCTTAGATCTATTAACTGCAGCTTAAAGAGGAACTTGTGCATTATTTAGTATTAAGTGGTGCACCTATATACTTGATGAATATAATTTCTCTTCTATTATAAATCATACGCAGAAGACTAGTAAACATGTTCAAAGTCTTTGTAAACTTAGCTCATTTTCTTTTTCTTTTTTTCCCCAGAACACTGCGTTTTTATTTATTTATTTATTTATTTATTTTTTATTGTGGGTAAAAATCAAATTTTTCACAATACATACCAATATTTGTAAAATGATATATAAATATATATGCATATATGTGCATTTGCTTACATAAATGTTATTTGTTATATATATATATATTTTTTTTTAAAGGTGCCTAGATAACCTAAATATTACTCAGAAATTATAGGGATTCCCATGTTCCCCACTACCCACACCTCCTACAACATCCCACATCACCATTCCTCATCTGTGTGGTACAACACCCGCAATTCCTCATCCATGTGGTACAGCACCCATTCATTTTCTAACTTTATTTCTTCCAAAATCAATGCCTTCTAGTACAAGGTATTAGTTATGCATGTGGGTATTTCATCCAGTTCCAACCATGGTGCCAACCCACCTTCCCTCAACCTCAGTAGAATAGCCAAAGAGTTTTACACACTGTCAGGCAAGGATTAGATTACTGCCACTGCAGGAAGCAGCTACAGAAGAATGACCATCACCCTTCAGCTTCCTCTTAAAAATAAGGGTGTAAACTCTATGAGGGGAAAGTTAAGGCAGGTTAATATAGGAGACAGGGAAGGTGGCTGGTAATAATAAAGCCCTCCCCCCCACCCCAAGAACCTAGTTACAAGATCCAGTTTGAAAGCCCCAGGCTCAAAAGAAGTCTCAGATAACTCCAAACAAAAAGGCCTCCTCATCAGCTCCCTGAAAGCTGACAGGTGAAGTTAGAAAGGCAACCAATCAGGAGACCAAATAGCTGGGACCCTATGTGTGTCTACATAGACTCTTCTTATGCCTAAACTAGTTTTTAATGTCACCATAGAAAACTCAAAGAATATAGAAGGGGAAAATGTATGATGTTGGAAACCTCCTCTTAGGACATTCCTACTTAGCACTTTGTCATTTACTAATGAATATGTTCCTTATATACTGTTTGACTAGCATAACCTGCCTTGAACCATAACTCCTGCAAATTGGACAGTGTGGGACACTTTACTGGCATGGCAGAATATGACACATTGACAAGTTTAGAACAAGACTTTCTCATTAAATAATGTTCAATGTTGTTGTGGCAGTTTGATATTATTTATGAATTCCAAAAATAGATACTGATTATATTTGTAAACTGGTCTCTTCCTCTGGGCATGATACCCTTTGATTGATGTAAATTCAAAGGCTTTACATTAACTTGATTAAATCAAGATTAGGACTTTGATTTGACCACGTCACTAGGGTGACTCAGTTTGAGTCCCTGCCCCCTTTGTGGCTATATAAAAATGATACTCATTCAAGAAGACAGGTAAAGAGACACACAGAAGATACATGGAAGAAGATACACAGAAGAAAGGGGCTCCATAGACATGGAAGAGTATCCTGTGGCCCCAGGAAGAGAGATGAGTCATTCACCTGATAGTTTACAGCTGACCTTGTGAAGAGAACAGAGGAGCTGAGTCTGGAAATACATGAGCCCTCCAGCCTACAGTTGAGATGGGAAGGAGCTAGGACCACTGAGCCTTAAGAGGAAGGAAGAAGGCTGAACTCTTGCAGAATCGCCTGCCATCTTGCTTCAACATGTGGCAACAGACTTTGGGTGAGGAAATACCTTTTATGGTAACTTAAGTTGAACTCTTTAGGTTCTTGTAACTGTAAGCTGCTACCCCGAATAATTACCCTTTATAAAAGCCAACAGATTTCTGGTACTTTACATCAGCACCTCTTTCGCTGACCAATACAGTTGTGTATATATTCTTGATCACTCTCATAATGTCTCACAAGGTTCAAATCATATGCAAGAGCACATAAATCATATGATTAATTAGCTATTAATCCTCTAATTGGTTTAACTCTCTCTGTTAACCTTAACAACACATCTTTATAAGTTTACTAGTTTTTGATGGAGGGCTCTTAGTATTCTGTTGTATGCTGTCCCCTTGTTGTGAAATGTGAATACAGTGTGTGTCCTATTGGCAATGCAAACTGCTGTGCAGGGGTGGATTGTGGGGGTCCAGTAAGGCCCTAGCTAAGGGAAACTCAGCATGCAGTATGCTGCCGCCTGCATGCCCCAGAACACAAGTTAAAATGTAACAAACCTCTTCACAGAAGAACAATGTACAGATTGTATCATAGACTAATATTTTCCAGGTTGTACAATTTCTTCCTACAGTAACATCACCAGACCCCATTTATATGTTTCATGTGACCATGCAGAAACTCTGTTATGAAATGTCTTTGTTCTGAGAGCCTATTTATATATTGCCCCTCATATTCCTGCCTCTTTGTGGAGCAGTAACTTCATTCTCTGAACCATTGAGTTTACGAACTCCTGTCCGTAAACCCCAATAAATAAAGCTTATGTTAATACTGTATAGGTGCATTCTTTGTTCTTGCTGCTGCAACCCATGCCTTCAGGAGCTGGGGTGGAACGCTTCTATTCTACTGACCTTCTAATACCATGAATATCTTCTCTTTAGAGTGTAATGGTCAAAATGCATTTTTAGTGGATGGTTGCACTAAAGGTGAAAAGATGAATTTATTTAAATATAATGCTAGACATTTCATAAAAGCAATATACTCTCATCCTTGCTTTCATAGAACTCTCTACAAACCTCTATTATTGTACATCTTCCATTATGTTTAAATTATATATCTATGAGATAATTTCTCTTACATATTTCTCCAGACAGTAATCCTATCTTATGCATCTTTGTATCCCCGGCAACATGCGTGGAGGCTGGATTAGAGTAGTTGCTCAATAAATACGTTTGTTAGATCCCATAAGTAGTAATTACCATGACATGCTATGGCTACAAGTCCAAAATCTAATTAATTGGATCAAAAGACTCACAGAATAATCATGACTTTCCTTTTGAGTCTAATGACATTAATTTCTTGTCAAATAAGATGTGTAATATTTACAGGTTGAATAACATATTTGTACATTTTCAAGTTAAGACATTAAACCATCATAGACTTTTGTTTAAATGCATGTATATGAAGTATTTAGATGTATTTTGGCATCTCAATCTTTGTGGTAGGCCAGAAAAACTTGGCATTTTAAACTTTCAAAAGGAATTAAACTATAAAATTTAAGTAATTGAAATTCATCTCTACTGATATTCAGAATTATCAAAAACATATTGCAGTATTCAATTCAATAAAAATATTCTGAACACTTAATTTGTATGGGCCATAAAATCCTGGCTGCTGTGAGATGCCTTTGTCTTTAAGAGTCAATAAATTCATTAAGACGTGTTCTACCCAGAAAATACCCAAAAAACAATGCAAAAAAGAATATAATCTAGCACCCAGAGGGATAACTACAAATATAAAGGCTGTATAGTTCTAAGACACAAGAGATTATCATAGGATGGAGAAGTCAGGGAGGAATTTTGGGAATGAAATGAATGAATTATGTTCGGGTACATGATGCTGAAAGAGGGGAAGGACATTTTGCAAGCAAAACTCTGGCAATGGAGAACAGCACAGACAAAACAGGGAGGTAGAAATAAGTGGCATATTTGCAAAAGAAAATGAGAAAATTGGACTTGTTATACTGCAAGACAATGTCAAAGCTTATTTGGAGACAAATTTGTAGAGAAACTGTGAAGGTAGGTTGTAGAGATCTTTGGAAGCTGGCTAAAACTTCAGGGTAAATCCTCCAGGCACTCATTCAGTCGCAGTCTGATTGCAAGCTCAGGTCATGGATCTGCTCCTTAGGACAGTGGGAGAAGGAAAGGAAAATGCTGTGATCATCAGGCTTCTCTGTGGGAGGGCAAATACCTGGTAGTCCCTAAGGAACTTAGCCTTCACTGAGGAACAGATAATTGGTGGTAGACTGCTAATAACTAACAACCATCCAATAAAACAGCATCCTGCCTTTTCCTTTTAAAAAATTGTATTTTCAATTGAGAACTTGGATTAATTATTAAAAGAGAGAAATTTGAAAAGTGAGCCTGAAGCCCAAAAAAGTGCTGAAGATAATGAGGAATAGTTCTAATAAGCCCACATCATTGATGGTTAAAGACAAGGCATTTTTCAGGATGAAAATTACATCACACCACCACCACTGGTCAATTAGAAGTAAGTCGCAGTCAGTCAAATGAAAGTACAGACAGTACTTACAGTCTTTCATAAAATATCAGCTTTATTATTGAGCCTAACAATTGAAAGTACAGACAGTACTTACAGTCTTTCATAAAATATCAGCTTTATTATTGAGCCTAACAATTGGTTTATCTTTTTTGATAATTGAATGGCATGATCAAGCAGCTTACATGATTTTAATTTAAAAATTAATTATGCAAATATTTCAGAAAATCTACCAAACTAGTTTCAACTTAAAACTACAAAACCTATTGGTAAGGAACAAATATACAAAACTCAAGCACGTAATAAATATTGCTAGAAGGTACCTTCAAATTCTATTTGAGAATTATCTTGGTAAGTGAAATATATAATTAGTGGGGATGGGGGTGAAGTGATTGATGACCTTAGGTTAACTAAATTTTTGGTCAACCCTAGGTTAACTAAATTTTAGATAAAAAAGAAGTAGCCAAATGTAAACAGATTCTCCCACCAATTTTACAATTTATTAAGGGTTACAATTTAATCTATTTCTCTGTAATAGTTTGAAGAAATTAGGGCTTCGGCAAGATTATTAATCTTTTATTACTATATTTATAAAAATGATTATCTATGAGAATAATTGTATTATCCAATCCCCTGATGACCAGCTGACTAATGTTTCAGGGGCCATCTGTCTCTGCTTCACCAAAAAGTTGAGAATGTTACTAAAGCACTTTGTAGAAAATGGGAAATATCCTGATACTAAATATTGGATCATAGGATGCTTTGTGTTATTACCATTATTTTGTTTGTTTTTATGTTTGTGTGTGTGTGAGGGGGTGAGGATTAGGTGAGTTAAAAAAAGTAAAACGCTCAAGCACAATGCCTAACAAATAAAATATGTTCAGAAATTTTGGCTAAAATTATTATGACTGAAACATATTGTCAACAGCCTATGAATCTATCAATGTGACTTGTATCAATTAGAGAAAAAATTATGAATAAATGGGCATACAAAGCCCAGTCTATGACAATTAAAATGGAACAATTGATATTCTGCACACCTTCTCACCTGGCAGACTCTAGAAGCACTGCAAGCTATCACATCATTTCCTGGGAATATCTCTCTTCCAAAGGTTTGCCCCTTGATTTTCTTGAAATGTCAATGAAATGATAAAATGACCAATTTTTCTAAACACAATGGTTCAAATATATATCTTTTTAGTCAAATTTGTAATGAAATAGAGCAGGAATTTGAAAACTTGATTTATTTCACAACACACAAAGATAAGCTTGCTTTGTTGGGAAAAGACTTGGTCACAGTTTCCAAATTCAGTGTTTCATTGTCAAGTTTCTTTAATGAAGAAAAAAATTCCTTCAAAACAAATGGTGAATAACTGGATATGTGAATTAGTCCATTGTTTTTTTTAATGATATGAGCAATTAATTTAGTGGATTTTCTTTTATTTCTGACCTCTCTCAATTAACAACTGCAAGGAACAATGTGAGTATTTTTATTCTTGAAAAAATTGTGACAATGAAAAAAGTTGGATAGTTGGACAGACTGATAGGGTCTTCAAGACCATGAGTTACCTGAAACATTTTATATGTGATGAAAATCAAAGAATCAATGATATGTTAAAAATCATCATATTTTGTCACTAAAAATGTCCCTGCAAGAGAAAAACAGACTGACCAGTGTATCAGGGGCATTTTTAGTTTACTATACTATGCAAGCAACTGATCTCAGGAAAATACATCAAGATGACATATAATGTGTCAAACCACCCCATTAGCATCATTTTGGACATGTCTCCTCAGTAACTATGCTGGCAAACCTGTAAAGGTAAGTTTTCACTTTATCCACTATTTATGTGACTCTTGTTTCACAAAATAGCATGAAAGCAAGACAGAAAGAAGAAATTCCCTGGGTGCTGGACTTGGTAGGCTATGTCTGCACTCTTCAATTAAGTCACTTTTCCCCCAGAATGCATATACTGAAAGTTACAGCATCTAATCTAATGATAAAAAGATAAGTAGAATATATTGAGTTTTTTCAAGTAAAAAAAAAAATTGTATATTAACATAAACGAGCACAGTTCAATAGTTTCCTGGATTCATGAGCTCTTGACAATAAGATTAAGTTGTATTTCCATGAATGCTCAAAGCATGAGGGTATAGGGTCCCTTGCCAATCCTTAGCACATCTCAGAAAGTGTTGCCCAATTGCTTTTGAGGGTCCCACTGCATGCTATCTCACATGTCTCAGGAACATGTACCATATGCTATTCTTCTCTGAGCTCTCCTTTAAGCAGACACAGCATTTCCTCTAATAGATTGTCACAAGGTAGGCACCACTACCATCTGTTGGTGACCACCTTGGATTAACTGGCAGCTGACACATTCTTCCTTTTCCTTCCAAATCAAGCTTGGACAGTTTTCTTATCCCCTCATATGGGTAAGGGAAGAGAAGAAGAGCATCAGGAAAACTCCCCATTGCTATATTGAGCTATGCTCAAAGCCTACAGGCTCATTCTCAAGATCACCTGTAAGATAATACTCTACTGAGTCTCTCATCTGCTCCTGTTTATCAGACACTGGCTCCTTTACCATTGAGAAAGATCCAAAGATATTTGGTCATTTGTCTCCAGACTCAAGGGCCACATGCCTCAGACAGAAAAGTACCTCTCCTTCTCCAGTATAAAGTCTAAAACCCCTTACTAACTTTTGTCCAAGAAAAAATCTTTTCTTAGTATATTTGACAGAGTTATACTCATTATCATGAAGGAAAGTACAAAATTGGAAGTGCTATTTCATATTTTTTATATAATATACTGTCATGGGGTATAGGAGGATTCTGTTAATATGGCATTGGCTCAGCAATGCTAAAACAAGCATTTCTATGATTCTCCTTGCCAGCTGCTCTCTCAGAGCTACTAAATAGCTGTCTCAGACTCAGGGTCATATCTGCATTTAAGGCAGAAAGATATGGGGAATGGGAACTTCTGTCTCTCCAATTAGAAGAACAAATACATTCCCAGTAGACCACCCAGCCAACTTCTACTCATGTCATATTGCCCCATGCAGTATAGTATGGTCATTCCTAGTTGGGAAAAATGGGATGGAACAGTCAAGAAAAAAAGAGTTCTGGAAATGAATGTATGCAAGAACTAACATATGTAGAACATCAGCAGTCGAATCCAGTCCAGGTTGAACACTGCCAAATCCATTAGCCCAGTCTCATTTATTAGCCTTCTGCTAAGGTGAGATGAGGATCATGCCTAGCATCCTCTTTACAATCTTCAGTCTCACTTCATGATCTAATCAACTATTTAAACAATTCACACACCCACACTCATAACTTTACACAAGGAAAATCACAATTTTCAGACACAGTATTACGTAAGTATAACATTTGAAAAACACTTTTTTGCAATGCGAATATAATCTGCAGGGATATAACTCTGAATACAAAGAGAATTTTTTTCTCATTTACTGATGCCAAGAATGGATTAGTTCCTTAGTGCCAAAATTTCACCAACACTGCTATTTCAGAAGCACTTTTGTAGTTTTATAACTAAAATCTCCATTAAGATGATTTTAACAACACAAAATGTCTTCTCCATACTGAAATAATATTTATAACTCTATTAGCACCAAAATTTTTAATGTGAGCTAACATGCTTGTTTACTGTTTATTTTGTTTCAATGGATAATGCTTTTAAAGACTGATGCTAAATTCCAGGGAGCAGACCAATTTGTATTATGAAATAAAATTCATATTTAAATGCATTTTAAAATAAACTAGAGGAGTTTTTAAAATTGAGGTCTTTCAGCATGTTCGTAATCTAAGATTCCCAAACTACCATAGAGCACAGTTTACTTTTCCCCACGTTGAGAAATACGTCTGAAGATTTTAAGATGTATTGTATTATAAGATGTTTCCAAGAAGAGCCTAACATCACAGGTTTTGAATAGAAATTGTGTATCTATCTTTTTCCGGAGAAGCAGATGGTAAGGAAAAACAATGATTAGGACAGGAGCTCCGGTAAAATGAACAGAGGTGGAAACTGTAAGCTTGAAGTTAAGGAAGAAAGCAGTGAGAAATGAGGAGTCAAGATGGAAGTAGGGCTTGCGATTGGTTGCAGAGTAGAAATTTCCTCCTTTTGAGGATGTGGGAAGTATAATCTCCTGGGACTATGCACAAAATTGAGGCAAAAGTTCCAAAATACTCAGACATGGCTAAGATTTATGATGATGCAAGGCCAATGCTGTGAAAAGATGGAAATGTTCTAAGCAGGAATGGGTGGTTGAAATTGCTGAAAAATCATGAGGTTTCCATGGAATAACACTTATGGAATATAACAGGAATTTTGAAATTAGTGATAGTACCTGGAGCATGAAGAAAGTGGAGTATAAGAGAAATCAAAGCAAGGGAAGCAGCATCCCTTACACCCAAGAAGTATTTGCATGGTTGATGATACAACATGCAGTTGAGATAGACAGATGAGGTTTGGTAGGAATGGGGATCAAGAAGAATTGAACCATGGTGTTGATAAGAACTTTTGTTATCAAAATGGTGTTGGCCTTGCAAAGTCATTACTTCCACCTGTTTGTTCATCCCTACTCTTGTTGTAAGGAATGAACAGATGAGCATTCACACAATGATTACTTACATGGCAGCATCTGTTTATTTGAGCCTATTTAAACATTCTGCAGAAGAGAAGACCAAAAAGGCAATGATCTAGTTTCAATAATGAGCGAAGTTTTCAAACGGAGCAGGAAGTACTTATAATGAACTTTACCATATCAGATTTCAGTGAAAGAGGATCATTGGAGAAAAGAATGTGTGATGCTATGGGGCTGTGGTCACATAACTGCTGGGCTGGAGGGTGACCAAGGGTATGTGGAAAATACAGTGCAAAAGGTGTGTGATGATGTAGAGGAAAGAATCACATGATACTGGGGCCAATTAGGCAAACTGGAATATCAATGGATTGAAAAACCAAAATAATCAAAATTTCAAGGCTTATAGCAAACACCAGTTTGAACAGGTAAATACATCATCTCTTCAGTTTTCTGTTATACATTTCATTTTTTACTTCTAAATGTTACTATAACATTATTCTTTTAACTTATTATGGTAATGCTACTGTAATATGTGTTAGGAGTAGAACTCAGTGAGAATATAAAATGGTTCTTTTTCTCCTCAAATAATTTACATGGTCTTTCTTTTAGTTTCCAAGTTGCTAAAACAAATACTATACAGATTGATTGGCTTCAACAATGTGAATTTACTGGCTCACAATTTTGAGGCTAGGAAAAGTAAAAAATTGAGGCATCAGCAAGGCAATGCTTTCTCTTAGAAAACAGTGGCATTTGGGGCCTGGCTGCCAGCTATATTTGCTACTTGATTTTCCTGTCACATGATGGCATCTTCTCCTCTCTGTTGTGGGTTCCGTTATCTTCTAGCTTCTGGCTGCTACCTGTGGCTTCCCTTTCTGTGTCCAACTTCCTTTGTGTACAAGGACTTCAGCCCACCCTCATTCAACTTGGCACACCTTAACTAACAACTTCTTCAAAGGTCTTATTTACAAATGGGTTCAACACCCAAAGTATCAGCTCTTGAACCTGCCTTTAGTGGGGTACATGATTCAATCCCAAACAGCCTCCTTTAGCAAAAAGAAATTATTTTATGTTAATAAATGCTTCTGTAGAAGAGAACAAAACTTAGCAAATAGAGGCAATAATCAAACCTTTTTTCAGAAGAAAGCTTTTAGGAACCTAAGGAAAAAATAAGAAAAAGGAAAAGATTCCAAGTCTGGAGACTGAAAACCTTAACAGGTTTCTAGGACAAATGAATCAAAAGGTATCTACCTTGAAATACGTCTGCTAAAATTTTAAATGTCAAAAATGAAGGATTCTGAAAGCATTCAAACAAGGAAATTAAATTATCCACAACTCCCCCTACTCAAAATAAACTAAAATCAGGTTAAGAAGAGACTTTAGCAAAACAATACATTTCATAGGACAGCAAACCAAAGTCTATAGAACTTGAAGGTGGAAAATATTCCAACCCAATAATTCTATAGCTACACAAGTTATCTTTTCTTAAAGGTTTAAAGATTTGGATTAGAGCAGTTGTAGAGAAAAGACTGGTAGTGACTATGGAAACTTATTGAACATGAACAGAAAAATTTCGAAAATTATATACCATATGTGGAAAACTGCTGATACTGATGAATTCAGATATGAACATTCATTCATTCAAAAGAAATACATTGAATATTTATTATATGCTGGGTACTTGGAATAAAACATTCATTTTCATTCCTAGCAAATATTAGGCCAGGGGCAGAAGTACCAATGGAGGACAAGATTCCATATTTGTAAAGGTTTAAAATTTATCAATTAAACTACTTTAACAAATATAACTGCTTAACAGTCAAAAATACATAATAAATTATGATTTTATAAGAAGGAAAATCAGAAAAATATAAAAGATTACTGAATTTAATTATCATTACACATGTCTTGGTATTGTGTAGATGAACAAGTGCTGTTTAGTTTTTGGACACATAGTTCACAAATCAATGCATATTTATTGTAATAGATTTATTTTCTTACTTCTCACATAGCAAAATCAATCACTGCATTTCTATTATCAAGATTTTCACAAAACTTGTGCTGTATCATTAATAATGCCAAATTAAACAAACTTTGTTGGATCTTTGTAGTTCTCAGATAATTTTTTAATTAATTTCAATTTAGATAAAATTTGGACTACTAAGTAAAAGCAATCAAAATTGTGAGTAAAATCCTTAAAGTAAACACACTTGGAAAAGAACTTTGAATTTTACATACCATTTCAAAATTGAAATGGAGCTAGATAAAATACATCATTTTCACACAGAATATGTTACAAAAATGCTAATATTATCATAGGAATTACTATTACTTATATAAAAACACTTATCACCTCTTAGATCTTAAAATCAATGTTGTGTATAGGTATCACCTGTCTTGCATGTTACATCAGGAATGATATATATGTATCTCATTTTAAGAGTAACATGAATTATTTAATATTGCAAAATATTCCCCAGGTACCCTGTGCAACTAGTGAGAATATCACACTAATTCATGAGTACCTATGGAACTGTCAATTAGAAAGAAAAAGGTACAGGAATAGCCAGCACTTTCTGTGAAATGATACGTAATTTTATGCAAAAATGTATTACATTCATGTTATCTAACAGGAATTTTTATGAGTTAATTAATTTAATCTTTCTCTTACCTAAGGATTTTCATCACTCAAATTTTCTTCACATGCCAAAGCAGTATCTCTTTCTGATGGAGGCAGAAACACAACCAAAACATCTCCATAAACTGGAATGCTTTTTTTTTTTCAAGGACCTAGGACAGAGATGTGGAGGATAATTTTTATGGAACCTGAAATGTATTTGTCATGGGATTGTAAATTGAGGATTATGGATTACATATGTCAGCATTGAGTGCTGGATCCCAAGTGTCAAAATTTGTGAAATATCTGAGATTTTACCCTACTTGAGGTGAATAAATTAGCTTTCCACAGTTTCATAGATGCTGGCTGGAGACACGAAACCCCTGGATTAGAGACAAAGGATTGTATTACTCATGTCACAGCAGACAGTAGGAGCTTCATATTCATTCATACCATGGTGATGATGAGGAGTAGCTAAAGTGAATGCTATGTACACAACGGCTTACTACTGAAGAATACCAAGTTTAGCAAATCCTCATTCTTATGGAGGGAATGGGTTGCTACCAAACCTGCCCAACATATGCCCTGGAGGGAAACATTACTTTTATTTTCTTAGTGTAGAATTTTTATATTATTGATGAATTCCAAAAATAAATATTGGATTATGTTTGTAAACTGGTCTTTTCCTCTGGGTGTATTAGAGTGTATTGGATTCAGAAGTTTTACTTGATTAAATAATGACTAAGGTTTTTATTGGGCCATGTCATTAGGACGTTGAGTCCCCGCCCCCAAGGGGACAGAGAAACTGCACTGCAGGGAAGGAAGACTGGAGTTTTGAGCTGCAGCCTGGGAAGTGAACACACAGGAGAAGCACACAGAGGAATAGAGATGGCTCTTAGACACAGCAGAAGCCCGGAGAGAGAGACAGAGCCATTCGCCTGACAGTCTACAGATGGCCTTGTGGAGAAAACAGAGGAGCTGAGCCCAGACAGAAATGAGCTCCAGGAAGAGAGGAACACAGGAAGCCTGAACCCTGGGGGATATCAGCAGCCATCTTGCTCCAACACATGGCAATAGACTTTGGTGAGGGAAGTGACTTATGCTTTATGGCCTGGTAACTGTAAGCTTATACTCCTTTATGAAAGCCAACAGATTTCTGGTAATTTGCATCAGCACCTTTGGCTGACTAATACACTTGCTCAGGAAATAAATCTGCCCTCTGCCCCAGGGTGAGGCAATATCTCTATCTTCCAAAGCTATTCACTATAAATCGTCATTTAAAAGATAATCCAGAACAAAAGCAAGCAATGCCTCTTCACAAAACACCTGCAAACATAAGAGACCATGGAGAATTGTCTTGAGACAGATGTACACATATTCTTTAATAAATCATTTTATGTTTACTTGTGATATTCAGGACATTATAAAGTGCAGGGCAGAGAGAGCAAAGGCATCTTTTGCCTGGATCAGTGGGTGGTGTTGACAGCAGTAAACAAAATAAACCTCATTTCATGGAGCTTATATTCTCTTGGTGGTGATTAACAGTAAAATAATCAAATACATAATTCAAAGTCAGACAGAAAAATAAAGTAGGATAAGGAAATAGAGTAAACTGATTGAAGGTGGTAGATGGCTAGGCTAGAAATGGTGAATAGGAAAATGCTCTTGGCTGCTTTAAGTTAAATGTAATTGCAATTTAACTTATTTTTTCCCATTAAAGAAGACTACTGTCTCTAGATAGAGTCTACCTTCAAAATATTCAGTGAGGTGGTAGACAAGGAAACTGGGAATTAAAATTCACTGTAAGTGCTAAATTTGGGGCAGAGATTGAATCCAGTCCTGTCTATCAGGAACATGTTCCCAGCAGAAATGACATATAAACTGAGCCCTGAATGAAGAGAAGTGAAAGATCTAGGCAGACATGAGGTCAGGACTAAAAGGTCCTTCCTTTAAGAATTCTTCCTATGGCTTACTTCTCATCATCATTTAAGTCTAAGCTATCAGAGAGGATTTTCCTGACAACTGTATTCAAATTTGTGCCCCCAGCACCATTCTAGTTTATTCTTATCTCACCATTCTGTGTTATTTACCTCAAAGCATTTTTACTCACCTGAAAAAACTCCTTTATTATTAATTTACCTTCTTATTGTTTTTTATCAAACCAGAATATAAGCTAATACCTGTCTGTTTTTATCATCACTATATTTCTTAAAGCATGCCTGGCATATAGTTAGTGCACTTTCACTTTTGATTGAATGAATAAACAGATAAAGGACCAGAGTAGCACTAGAATGAAAGACATAACAGGAAAGCTGAACAAGTAAGAGGCCCTTTGAGCTCTGTTAATTTTGTTAAAAATAAGTCTTTAATCAATGCAAACATACTTTCTTTCCTCTTGAAAAGGCATATTGGATGCAATGCAGAGTTAGGAAAATATGATGGAATTAGTGACTACCATCATCAAGGAACACAAGAGAACACATTCTATTGAAAGTGAGATCTTGGTTTAGGAAAACTAGCAATTTATAATGTCATCAATATGATTTGCAATTCATCATAATCTGAATTTACCCATGCAATTTTACTATTCAGCTGTAAATCTGTTGCTTCCTCTATTCCATTCCCATTTATACCTCTCAAAAATCTATCATTTCAAAATTAAAACAATCCAGACCTACCTCAAAGTCAGTTCTTTAACTCTCCCTGAGAAAAAAGAGAACTCACCTTTTTCAGTTGTTTCTACAACCCATACTGTACTTGGCAACACTGATTTGGATGAAACTTGATCCATGTAATACTTCAATTCTCAAACTTAGGGCTCAATTTTTATTTACTCATATTTGCACCATTTCAGTTCCTTTGCAGTGTGTAAGTATGTAGTAGTCAGCCAAAGGAGTGCTAATGTGAAACACCAAAAATGGGTTGGTCTTTATAAAGGGTATTTATTTGGGGTAGAAGTTCACAGTTACCAGGCCATAAAGCATAAGTTTCTTCCCTCACCAAAGTCCATTGTCACATGTTGGAGCAAGACAGCTGCCGACGTTTGCCCAGGGTTCAGGCTTCTTGGCTTCCTCTCTTCCCGGGGCTGCATTTCTCTCAGGGCTTGGCTCCTGTTTCCTCCACAAGGTCAGCTGTAGGCAATCAGGCAAACGGTTCGCTTCTCTTCTCCTGGGGCCTTCTTTCCAACATCAAAGCTGCTTCTCAAAGACTGCTTCAACTCTGTTCTTTGCCTTGCCTTTTATATTCAATTCTCCACCCACCAGGGGGTGGGGCTCAACGCCCTACTGACTGACATGGCCCAGTCAATGCCCTAATCATAATTCAATCATGCCCAGATTAACAGATCAGATTAGAGGCATGATCCAATTATATTTTTGGAATTCATAATTACATCAAATTCCCCAATGGTTACAAAGTATTTGATAAACATTTATTGAATTGGATTAGAAGACAACTGCTGTGTAATTACAGTATTCTCCAGGGGTTTTCTTGGTAAAAATAAGCAAGAATGAATGTTGTGATTCCAATGATAAAGATATTCAAGAGCTATAGAATTTCAATGATGTAGAGGAATGAAAAGCTCTAGAAGGAATGTGTGTTTGGGTTGTAATGATGAACCA
Source organism: Cabassous unicinctus (assembly GCA_029593785.1). Classification (NCBI taxonomy): domain Eukaryota; kingdom Metazoa; phylum Chordata; class Mammalia; order Cingulata; family Chlamyphoridae; genus Cabassous; species Cabassous unicinctus. The sequence continues at coordinate 268,731 of JAQZBX010000004.1, forward strand.
TAAATTCTGGAAGAAAGGATCATTGAGGTCACTTCTTTACACAAATAGAAATTGAGGTCACATAGAGTGTATAGACAAGACCCCAGGGTTCCCAACTTCCTGTTCAGTGGTCTTCCCATCCTTTACCTGTGGAATTATGTGTATAAATCTCTTCCAGGATGAAAAAACTTAAATATGCTTTTTCTTCTATTTTTTAAAATACATTTTTTATTTTTGTTTTTTTAAATACTTAGATTACACAAATGTTACATAAAAAATAAAGAAGATTTCCATATGCCCCACTTTCTACACTGCCCACATTTTCTCATATTAACAACATCCTTCATTAGTGTGGTGCATTCATTACAATTGATGAACACATTTTGGAGCATTGCCACTAAGCGTGGATTATAGTTTACATTGTAATTTAAACTCTCTCCCACACAATTTGTAGGTTATGGCAAGATATATAATGGCCTGTATCTGTCTTTGCAATGTCTTTCAGGACAATTCCTAAGTCCCGAAAATGCCCACATATTACACCTGTTTTTCCCTCTCCTTTCCCTCAGAACTTCCAGTGGCCACTGCTTCCACATCAATGATATAATTTTTTCCATTGCTAGAATCACAATAAGTCTATAGTAGAACACCAGTAAGTCTACTTTGGTCCAAACTTTTTCCCCCAATCCTGAGGATTCTGGGATGGTGATGCCCACTCTGCCTCTAATTGAGAGTGGGTATAGATCCCATGGAGAAGATGGAAGGGTCTAACTTGCTTGCAGTTGTAGACTCTCTCTGTTCCTTGTTTGGTCGTTGTCCATCATTATTTCCTTGTTAGTTGTCCTGGGTGAGTTCAATGAACTGGAGAGTAGGTGTTGCATCTCTGTTGAGATTCAGGGCCTGACAGGCACATGGAAAGCCCAAAGATTTCAGCCTCTTGGACATAAACCTGTCAACTCTAGTACTAACTATAGATTTAAATAGAAGGGGCAGAAGAGCCATGTATAGAGAAACCATGACTAAGTCTAACTCTGTCACACTGGGGGTCATAAGTTCCGATGTAGGGGCCACTGGCAGGGAGCCAAACTCCTGAGCTTTCAGCCCTGCCTATAGATTCTGCATGTCTCCAGAGCCCTCAGGAACTCCGCTATTTGAGGCAATAGCTACTGTGGCAGTCAATGGGATCCTGTTGATACATGCATAAGTGTAACCTCTGGGATGACCTCCCAACTCACTTTGAAGTCTTTTAGCTGCATAAACTCATTTTTCATTACCTTTTACCCTTTTTGGTCAAGGTCCTTTTCTAGTTGCATTGCTCATTGGTACTTGGTAGTAATCCCTTGGTGCCAGGGAGGCTCATCCCCAAGAGTCATGTCCCATGTCAGGGGGAAGGTAATGCATTTATATGCTGAGTTTGGCTTAGAGAGAGGCCGCATTTGACCAACAAAGAGGCTCTCAGGAGGTAACTCTTAGGCAACTTATAATACTAGGCTAAGTTTCAATTTCAAAAAAAACAAAAGGTCAAAAGTACAATCATCAATAGCAAAGGCCCATCAATGGCCCATCCTCCTTCACTAGTCACTGTCTCTGTACTTGGGAAATTCTTGCTGTCCCAGTAGAGAATGTGGCAGAATTCCCCAGGATGGGAATTGGATATTCTTTTGATTATGATGTGGATCTCTACCCATTGTGACAATGCCTCATGAACACTTGAACTCATTCATATGTCTTATAGGTATGCTCCAGATGAATCTCCTCCCATGCATCCCCCATCACTGACACCCCACACCAATGATTCTTCCCTGCCACAGTTGTAACCCTTCTGCGATCAAAAACTTCTTCAAAAATGGAGCCAACAAAATAATCAAATAAAATTAATAATAAAATGAAATAATAATGATAGTTTAAAAATGATAAGTAAAATACAAAAAAATTAAAAAGAATTTGAAATAATAAAAGAAATAATAAAAAAATAAAATTTAAAAAAATTGGCATTATGTCTTTCATCACTGTAAGATCTGTTGTCGTGTATGCCCAGTGGTATTTTCTTCCATTTATTCCCCCAGTGTTTTATTTTTTCATTTTATTTTCAAAGAAGCTTTAGGTTACAAAAAAGTCACATACAGAATGTAGGGGATTCCCATACACCCTACATCTTCCCCTTTTCCCCTTTCCCCAATTAATAACATTTTCCATGTGGATGGTACATTTGTTGTAATTATGTACAAATATTGAAGCATTGCTACTAACCATGGTCAATGATTTACATTGTTGTTTACATTTTGGACCATACACTTTTTATAAATTTTGATGAAATTTAACATGCCCTGTATCCATCATTGCAAGATCATGAAGAACAATTCCAATGCCCCCAAAATGCTCCATGTTCCATCTATTTTATTCCTCCCTCCCCCCACCCCCTCAGGACCCATGGCAATCACCAAGCTTCACTCCTCGAAGAATAAGATTCACGGTTACTTGCAGCAACATTGAGGACTTGACATACTGGCCTGTCCTCCCCTATTAGGCACTGCCTATGCTCTCAAGGGACTCCCACTCCTCTATTTGAGAACATAGGAGAACTCTCCATGATGGGAGTCCAACAGCTTCCTGTTTATTGTGTTGGTCTCTACCCACTGACACAATGCACTATAATAGGATGAACACTCATATACTCCCTAGATGCCTGCCCAAGGTGCATCTTGTTCAGCATGCCCCCACATCCAATACCCTAAACCAGTAACCCTCCCCTGGTGTATTTAAAAAAAAAAGAAAAAAAAACAAACAAACAACAATCCAAATGTTGTAGTTTCAAGCTCATACCCACAAATCCCCAGAGTTCATCTGCTCGCTCCCCTGACCACCCCACCCCCCGGTTCCATAGATAGTGCAACTGCCCATCCCCCTACTCCTTTACAGGCCAGCACTACCCAAACCAATAGTATCAGTGCACCACTGTCATGCCCATCCACTGCACAACTAGACACTTCCACCTTTTCATAGATTTTGCCATATAGGCATTGGCTCACAACCCTCTACTTCCTTTCTGTCTCCTGCAAACCTATCTTCCAGAATCTAGCTCTGTGAGTCTGCTCAATCTGCTTATTTCATATCAGTGAGATCATGTAATATTTGTCCTTCAGTGCCTGGCTTGCTTCACTCAACATAAGGTCTTCGAGGTTCATCCATCTTATCCCATACATTAATACTCCCTTCCTTCTTAGTGCTGAGTAATATTCCACTGTATGTATATACCACAGTTTGCTTATCCATTCATCTGCTAAAGTACATTTGGGTTGTTTCCAACTTTTAACAATAGTGAATAATGCCATTATGAGCATTGGTGTTCAGATATCTGTTTGTGTCCCTGCTTTCAATTCTTCTGGGTATATACCCAGTATTGAGATTGTTGGATCATATGGCATTTCTATAGTTATCTTCCTGAGGAACCACCAGACTATCCTCCTCAGTGGTTGCACCATTCTGCATTCTCACCAGCAGTGGATAAGGGTTCCACGTCCTCTCCAACACTTGTAGTCTAGCCACCAGTTTAATGGGTGTAAGATGATATCTTATTGTAGTTTTGATTTGCATTACCCTAATAGCTAGTCATGTTGTCCATCTTTTCATGTGCTTTTAGCCATTTGTATTTCTTCTTTGGAGAAGTGTCTATACAAATCACTAGCCCATTTATTAAATGGAATGTTTGTCTTTTTATTTTCGAGGCAGAAATAAGGATTTCTTTATATATGATGGATATTAGGCCCCTATCAGATATATGGTTACTAAATATTTTCTCCCAATGTGTAGGCTGCCTTTTCACTTTCTTGACAAACTCCTTTGAGGTGCAAAAGTTTTTAATTTTGAGGAGGTCCCATTTATCTATTTTTTTTTTTTCATTGTTCATGCTTTGGTTGTAAAGTTCATGAAACCATTTCCTAACACAAGATCTTGTAGATGCTTCCTTACATTATCTCCCAAGATCTTTATGGTCTTGACTCTTATATTTAGATCTTTGATCCATCTTGAGTTATAATGTGTATAACTCTCTCTTTCTTTTGGATATGGATAACTAGTTCTCCAAGGACCATTTGTTGAAGAGGCCATTCTTTCCCAGTTGAGTGGGTTTGGTGGCCTTGTCAAATATTAGTTGACAGCATCTGCAAGGATCTATATCAGAACTCTCAATTCAGTTCCATTGGTCAGTATGTCTATCTTTGTGCCAAAACTATACCATTTTGACCACTGTAGCTTTATAGCATGTTTTAAAGTCAGTATGATTCCTCCCATTTCATTTTTCTTTTTCAATATGTCTTTGGCTATTTAGGGCCCCCTGCCCTTCCAAATAAATTTCATAGTAGCTTTTCCAATTCAGTAAAAAATGCTGTGGTAATTTTTATTGGGATTGCATTAAATCCGCAAATCAGTTTGGGTAGGATAGGCATCTTAATGATGTTTAGTCTTCCTATCCATGAACAGGGACTGTTCTTCCATTTATTTTGTTCTTCTTTGACTTCCTTTAACAGTGTTGTATAGTTTAAAACACCAAGAATTTTTCAGTATTTCATTAATTTCTTATGGAAAGGGAAACAAGTGCCACTTGCTTTAAGACCAAAAAGTTTTCAAAAATCATATATATATAGCAACTTAAAATAACAAATATTGGTCTAATGAAAATCTTGAAAATATGATCTTAAAATCTTGAAAATATGGTCTTAAGTGCAGTAATGTTATCTGGCCTTTCAATGTTTACAACTTAGTTTATACTAGGGCCCTAAATTAATAAATTCAGAGTATTAGGTATGTTGGGCAACTGATATATAGTAAATTTGTTCAATGTCACATGTAAATTTCTCTTTGTACTTATTCATTTTTAGAGTTTTCTACTCCATTCAAATATATAACTTACATGGCTTTTTAAAAAAGAAAAGTAATTTATGGAACCTCCCCAATTTTCCATTATATATTAAAGCTGAATTTACTTAATTCCTAAGCTTCAATTAATAGAAGAATGGAAATTTCTCAAAATGGAAAAATTATATATCCATAGTCCATTATTTTTCCCTTTATTTTATTCATTCTTTCATTATTGATTCATTCATTCTCAAAATAGGAAGGAAAGAATTTAAGACTACTGCTTTTGTATCCATTGTTTCATTATATTTACTCATGTTTTGAATTCCTGTGATGGTTTTTCTTCAAACTCAAGAAAATCTCAATTTAGAAATCATTTTAATGCCTAATTTAAAAAAATATTGGTCAGTTCATATTCTACTAACATGTTTAGGGGAATATATAGAAAATGAAAACTGGAATTTAATGTCTTTTCTGCATAATGATTTACTGAATATTTTTGTTAACACAGTTATCCCTTTTATATGAGCTCTTTTCTCCTCCAGGAAACAAATTGGTCAAAATATTTTCTGTAATCTATGATGTATCAGTTTCCATGCTGCTAAAACAAATATCCATACAATGAGTTATCTTTACAACAGAAATTTATTGGTTTACAGTTTCAGAAGCTAAAAGGCTTGCTTCCTAGCCAGGTGTGGCTAGCTGGCAACCTGTGGGATTCTTTGGGTCTCCATCACATTGCATTGCACATGGAGGTATCTTCTTTCTATTCAGTGTTCTGTTGACTTCCAGCTTCTGGCTCCTCCCCATGGCTTCTCTTTCCATATCCAATTTCCTTTGCTCATAAGGACTTTAGCCATGCTGCATTCAGGCCCACCCTCATTCAGTTTGGGCACATATTAACTAATAACTTCTTCCAAGATCCTATTTACAAATGGATTCACATCCAGGAATTGGGACCTGAATGTTCCTTTGGGGAGCGGGGTAGAGAGGTTGATTCTATCTCCAACACAAGGAAATTTTATCAATCAAGTGACATTTCAGGATTTAAATTCTATAAATAATTAACTCTTTGTGCCGTAACTACTGTATCTTCAAGACTTCTAGCATTTTCTAGGGTCATCTTTCCCATATTATTTAAATAAAATGGCTTGTGCACTCTGCCACTTTTAATGGTTGGAAATCCAAATTCCTCCCCAATATTTCCTTGAATATTAGGGGAACAGTTGTATGCTTTTATAAGTTACCTTTTGTATATTGCCCCTTAATCTGTCTCAATAATTTAAGACTGTTTTATGATTAAACCTGTAGGTTGTTCCACATTCTTGGTTCTCTTTTAATAACAAAAACTTGAGAAACAAGCCCCTTCCCTTTCTTTTAAGGCAGTAATTTCTTTGGTGTCTAATAGATTGTTTTTTATATTAAGGAATAATCTGAATTCAAATATAAGATGTCACTTTTCTTAAAAATCTGTAATATTCACGCTATAGAAAAATCCAGTATGGCTTCGACTTTTCTGAGGTTCTGGTATGTGATGCTACTGAACATACACTTTCAATGAGTCTTCGTTAAAAGAATAGTAGAGGGGAGCAGGTGTAGGTTGGCAGCTGAGCCTTTGCTTCACATGTACAAGGTCCTGGGTTCAGTCCTCAGTACATCCTGAGGGAAAAGAAAAAGCAGAAACATTGGCGTTAACATTTTTTCTTTAATGGCTTCATCTTTATGAATTAAATCTCAAGACAAGGTTCAAGAGTAATTAATTAATGTGTAAAAAGGTAAAAGATTTATCATTCCCCCTTCTGAAGCCTTTTATTTTTTTCACCTTTTAGTAAAACAAGTAAGATTTAATTGTGTTGTGTTGAATGCTTGGGCTACTTCAATGTTTAGAAAGCTATGCCTGAAGCCAATTAAATTTTCCTAATTTTTGTGTTGAATGTTTAGTTATCATGTCTCGAAGAGTGGTTACCTCAAAGGTCACCTGCATTAGAATTACAGGAAAGCTTTAAAGAGGTTGATCCCTATGTCCCAACACAAACATAAAGAATAAGAATTTCTGTGAGAACCATCCAGATATTTGCATTTTATTCAATTAAGGTGCACAGATGATACAAAAAGCTTGGCATAGTTTATTATCATTCTTACAAAATAATTACACATTTTAGTCATGAAATTAATTTCAATTATGTGGCTTTGTCCACATTCATTTAATATCTATTTGTAACACTTCATTGTCAATGTATTCTATGTATTCTTTATTTCTGATTTCCTTCTTTACTCTAATTAGCTTTAATTTAAAAGGAAGTTCAAATTATTTTTCAGTCATTTTCAATGTTAAAAGCAAAGACACCACTGAGAATTAACCTGATAACCAGTGAATTATTGTCTAAATTATTTTACCTTTAATTTTTAAAATATTCTTCAAATGATTTTGTTAATCTATAAAAATGCATTTATCAAATACTTCTCATGACTTTTTATGTTCTCCTACTTTAATGTAATTTAGGTAATCTTAAATCTTCCATTTTTAAGTAATCTTAAAAAAATTTATTGAAATGTTTGATTGTTGATGGGTGTATTGGTTTCCTAGGACTGCTAAAGCAAAGTGCCACAAACTAATTGGTTAAAACAAGATAGCATGACTCCAAACTCTGCTTCTATATTTACATAGTTGTCTTTCCTCCATGTTTTTGCATCTGTGTCCAAATTTCCCTCTGATAATGACACCAGTTGTGGCAGTTTGAGATTACTTATGAATCTCAAAAAGAGACAGATTATGTTTGTAAATTAATCTCTTCCTCTGGGTGTGATACCCTTTGATTGTATTAAATTCAGCTGAGGGTGCTTTGATTGGATTACCTGTTAATGTTCCTCTTAGGGCTTTGTGAGTTGACCATATCAATAAAGCATGACTCAGGTTGAGTCCCCGTACACTTGTCTGATATACATGGACACTCAGACAGACACCGGAAGAGAGACCTCTGTCGTTTTGATCCTCCCATGTTTCAGAAAGGAGAAGGCTCAGACAGCTGAGGTCCTAGGATGAACTATTTTGCCTGATAGCTTATAGCTGACTTTGTGAAGAGAGCAGGACAGCCTAGTTTGATCTAGAAGCAGGAGCAGCTGAGCCAGAGAGAGAAAGCCCAGAGAGGAAGGCTGAAACCTTACATTGATTGTCCGCCATCTTGATTCAACACATGGCAGATGACTTTGGTGAGAAAGCACCTATTACAGTACCTTGTGTTGGACTTTCCATGGCTTTGGAACTGTAAGCTTTTACAGTCCCAATAAATACCCAGATAAATACCTTTTATAAAAGTCAACAGATTTCTTGTACTTTGCATAGGCAACACTTTGGCAGACTTATACACCAGTCATATTGAATCCAGGGCCCCCCATAATCCCAGATGACCTCATATTAACTTGGTTACATCTGCAAAGATTCTATTTCCAAAAAAGGTTACATTCACAGATACATGGGTGTTGGGACTTGAACATATCTTTTTGGGGAGCAGGGGGCACAATAAAAACAGTAGGCATTACGGAGTTCCAGTTTTGGGCCTCCATGAATAGTGCTTCTATGATTGTGCTACTGCATATCAGTTGTTGAATGTATGTGCTCATTTCTGATTCATATATCAGAGTGAAATTATAGGGCCATACGGTATGCATATGTGATATGTTCAGATCTAGTAAATACTACCAGTTTTCCAAAGTGCCAGTTATGGAAATTTCAGTTGCTCCATATGCTAAAACTTTTCATTTTAGCTATTCTGGTGGGTGTGAGAGGTATTACATTGTTATTTAAATTTGCTTTTTGGCAAAGACAAAGAAAGTTGTGGACTTTTTTTATACATTTACTTTCTATTTAAAGATCCTATTTTAAGAAGTATCTCTTCAGTCTTTGCCCACCTTTCTACTGATTGCTAGTATTTTTCTTATTTATTTGAATTTATGACCTATGGATTACTTACTTAATTCTCATTGCTACATAATATTTAATTGTGTGATTATAACTGAGCATTTTGTGCTACACTTATTCACATCTTAACTTTTGAAAGGATATAGAGAGGAAAGATGTATACATAGATAGAAAAATATAGACTGATCAGCAGAGGTAGAGATATAGATGGCATAGGTTAGAGGGAGAGTTGAGGTAGAGGTAGAGATATATGTTTCTCTGTTTTAGTTTGCCAAAGGGCTGTCAATGCAAAGCACCAGAAATGGATTGGCTTTTATAAAGGAGATTTGTTTGGAGTAAATCTTACAAGGCTGTGAAAAGTCCAAATCAAGGTACCATCAGAGATCTTTTCCCCCAAAGTCAACTGCCCTGTGGCAAGATGGCCACTGATCTCTGCTGAGTTCTCTGCTTCCCACTCCAGAACCTACCATCTCTCAGATCCCAGCACCCAGAGCTCAGCTGTCAGCTATTAGGCATAGGCTTGTCTCTTCTTGAGCTGCTCTATGGGCCTGACCTTTTGGAGGCTTCCTGCTTAAACAATCCTCTAGACCTCTCTCACATGGTAGGATCAAATATGGCAGCTTCCTTTTTCTCTGTGTCTGTCTGTCTCTTTCTGTGTTTCCATTTATATCAGACCCAGCAAGAAGGTGGAGAATCAACCTGAGTCATGCCTCCTCACTGAAGCAGTCCAATCACAAGCCCTAAAGCAATCTTATCAATTAATCTAATCAAAGGATCTTCAACTGAATTTAATGCAATCAAAATATATCACACCCAAAGGAATAGATTATTTTAAAAACATAATCTTCTTCTTTTTGGGGTTCATAAAATAATTTCAATTTGTCACAATCTCCAAAGAGAATGAAAAAAAATTATATAATTCCAGTTGTCTAAGCATATATTACATGCTTATGAATGCTCTGAGAAGTAAATCTTCCCACTCCTGTCACTATGGTGACATTTTTAAAATTTTTAACTCTGCAAATCTAAATTCTATGAGATGTCTCTATATATGTCAATGTTTATAGATTTACAAAAATGACAGGATTTTGCCACATCATTTTAATATGACTTACTCATTTTGTTACTTCTTCATATATAACTAAAAATTGATATTTATGGTTAGTGTTGTATATGGCTTAGCTCATTATGTATTTACCCATTGTGCTAAAACATTTTAATTAACTATGATACATTTTTCAGGTTTCCATTTTAATTAACCTCTTGGTTTTTTACATATACCACTTCACATTATTATTTTAGGGCTTGCTGTAGAGATTACAGTATATATCCTTAAGTTTATATAATTTACTTTAAGTTAACATGGGGACACTTCATGAAAAATGTAAGCATTTTGAAATTGCATAATTCATTTACCCTCTCCTATTCCTTACGCTATAGTTGTGATAATATTATACAGCAAATATTTTATTTTTATATTTGGGTTTCAACAGTTATTATGAACCACACAATTGGAAAAAAAAAAAAAAGACTTTCTTTGTACTTATCCTGCTTGGTGTTTGCTGCACCTTTTGAATTTGTAAATTTATTTCTTCCAAAAACTTGGGAAATCGTTGACAATTCCTTAGGTATTTTTTTCTCTTCTATTCTCTTTTTTCTTCTCCTCCTTCAACAACAAATACACCTATATTAGATCTTTTGATATTGTTTCTCAGGATTCTGAAACATTGTTGATATTCTTTTCTCTCTTTCTCAAATTGGATAATTTCTCTTATGTATCTTTACTTTCATTGACTCTTCTGTCATTTCTTTTCGGCTTTTATACCGATCCTGTGAAACACGTATTTCTCTGCTCAAATTTATTACCTTTGTATTCATTGCAAACCTTTTTCTTCCCTTAGTTATAAGGTGTCTTTAAAGGCCTTGTCTGAATAATTACACATTTGGGTCATCTAGGGGTCTTCTTCTGTTGTTTATCTTTTATATTTAAAGTGAGTCATATTTTTCTTTTTTATATGTCAAGAAACTCTGTCTCATATCCTGGACTTTCTGAATATTAAATTGTGGAAACTTTGGATTCTACTCTATTCCTCCAAAGAGTGCTTATATTTTTGGTGTAATAACCAATTAACCTAGATAGACCAAAATTGCAGAATTGGTCTTTAGAGTATCAGCTTGAAACTTGATTTAGTTCTTTAACCTTACCTGCATCCTTTTGATTATGTCCTGCACATACATGTCCAGTTCAGCACCCAGCTAGAAACTTGGGAAGAGTTTATGCATAGTTGCTGTGGACCCCCTCCTCTGGTTCTCTTGTTCCCAAGACTTCCCCTTCACTTTCATGTGTCATTTGCCACTTGGTGCTCTGTCCTCTAATTTCTCAGGCCCCAAAAATGGCAAGATTTCTTTGGTACTTGAATCATCGTGTACCACATAGCAACCATAACCTGTTCTCAGGCCAAGGTTGACAGAACATGGAACTTACCAAATAACATGCCTCCTTCCAAGTATTAATTCATCTTCCTTTCAAGGTATGCTTTCACTAATTTTTTGGTGAATTGTAAATTTTCAAAGGCCTTCACTGGAAAGCAATTTTATAACACAAAGTAAAATGTATGCTGTGTATAACAGCATTCCCATTTCTAAATAACCCTAGTAGTTAATAAATAAGATAAAAACATATGCAATGATTTCATCATTGTAGTATTTCTAATATTGGTTGACTGAAGATAAGTCTAATTCAATATAAGTTTGTTGAAAATATTATCATACATACTTACAACTGAAAATTATGTAGCCATTAAAGTTTTTATGAAATCTATATTTATTGAGATTATAAAAATGCATGATATATTGCTGAGCCCCATATAAACATTAATACATACCATTTATCATGTAATTCAAGTTGTCTAAGCATATATTACATGCTTATGAATGCTCTGAGAAATGTTTAGAAAAATGTTAACCAAAGTGTTCATAATGGATATATTTGGTTAGTGAGATATTGGGTAATATTTTTAAGTTTTTAATTCTCTAAACTTATTTATTATATCACTTTACAAACATAGTGTATGTAAAAAAAGTCTATCTCTTCTTCTCTCCATGCTTTTTAATACAATGCCCAATTCTGAGAATACCTTGTATCCTGGTTTGTCTTTTGTAGACCCCTGAAAATTATGTTCTTAAGCTAACCCATTCCTCTGCCTGTAAATGCAGATGGGGCCTTTTGATTAGACTCAGTTAAGGGACCTTAATTAGATCACTTGATTAGATTACTTTTGATTGGATTATGTCAGTGAGGTGTGACACAGGCTGAGTCTCTGCCCTTTTGCTGTGTCTCATATAAACTAAGAACACATGCAGAGACACAGAGAAAGGAAGCCACCATTTTGATCCTGCCATGTAAAAGAGAGGACTGCAGGAAGACAGAGAAGTTTCAAGAGACTGAGAGGTCCCAGAGTCTGGAATCAGCAGAGCACAGAGACATGGAAAGAAGCCCCTCTAAGGCTGGGCCCATAGAACATCTCAAAGCTGAGGAGATGAGCCAGGACATATACCTAATTGCCCACAGCTGAACTCAGGGAGAAGACAGAGCAGCCGAGGCTGAGAGAGGAGACCCAGAAAGAGAAACAAGCCATATGCCTGATAGACCATAGCTGAGCTCCAGCAGAAAGCAGAGAGAGACTGGCAGACCCACCATTTTGCCTCATCACATGGTAGGATTACAGGATCTGCCAGCAGATGACCTTGGTGAGAAAGTATGTCTGATGGTGCCTTGATTTGGACATTTCACAGACTCAGAAGTGTAAGGTTTTACCCCAAATAAATTTCCCATTATTAAAGCCAGCCCATTTCTGATACCTTGCTTTGGTAGTCCTGTGGCAAACTAATATACCCTGTAATATTTCTATACCTGTTTAAGTCACATCCATTAAGACCCAGGTTATATGACATTTCCTCTAGGAAGTTTGCCTCATTTGATCACTATGAAAACATGTGTCCTTATGACTTACATCTTAGTTTTGACAATCTATTTTCTTCTAAGTCCTTTGATGACCTAGACTAAGAATTATTTATCATTCTTTTTCCTATAGAACTAAGTACCATTTATATAGTAGAAAGCTACTAATGAATTAGATTTAAAGTATCTCATGATTTTACTATTATAAAATAGGCAGAGAGAAATTAAATACTTTTCTTAGTATCAAAAATCTAATTGATAGACCACTAGTAATAGTCTTAGATCATTGTAGACCTCAAATAGAGAAAAAAAATTATAACTTTTGGAAGTAGGGAGCTCCAGGACTCAGTACTTCTACCAGAACAACTGCTAAACAGGCAGGAACAGTCTGGAAAAGACTATTTTGAAAATCAGAGGACAGAGGAATGCTGTACAGGAGCCAGGGAAGAGTGGGAGGAAGAGGCTAATAAATTAAAGAGCAATAAACTGCTTTATCGGCATGGCTGTTACCAGCACCCATCCTCCACTCTCGTGAAAGGATGCCATAGGGTCCAGCCTCTAGCTAGCTAGCTGGTAACAGAAAGGGACATAAAAATTCTCTTCCACAAGCCTAGCTGTGGGCACAGCCAGTCACTGATCACAACTTTTGATTAGTGACTTCATATCACTAGGGGCCTGGTTCTGAGGGCTGCCATTATTTCAACCCACCCTGGACAACAGCTACAGTGGAGGAGACTGAAAGGTGCTATACTTCCTCATAGCTGCAGGGGAAAGTTAATTGAAAGGCTGTGTTTTCTGGGCAAGTCAAGAAAACCCAGCTTTGGGGAGCCATGGAAAAAGCTCTTGGTGTCCTTCCTGATTCCTTCCTCATGGCACTTTGGAGTCACTCTGAGCTCCCTTCATTGGTCCCTGGCCCTTTTTTGGCTGGGAAAGACTACTTGAGAAAATGCTTTCCAACCTGCCCTTTATCCCAGATTTTGTCCTGCAGGTGCTGCAGCATGAGACAATGAAAGGAGAATATAGAGGAGGAGAGTCTGGGGTAAAGGCTTTTTGGCTTCAAACATTTAGGATAGAGACATCTCTCTCCTGGGAAAGAGACAGGACAACCAAACCCCTGTAAACAAGGGAACTCCAAAACAACTAAAAAGCAAAGGACGAGACACAGGCACAGAAAGGCAGGGAAATCCCTGCACACTGCATTTCCTTGGACATACCTTCTTAAAAGTGAAAGAAGGGAGTAAAGATCAAGAAAAGCTCTGTCTTATCACCAGCTGATACAAAAATCAAGAAACATACATCTCAGGGAATAAATCTCAGAGTTAGTATTTTAAGGTATTGAAATGTATAGTGTGCCACAAAAGAATACAAGACAAACAAAAAATAGAAAATGATGGCCTATCCAAACCAAGATGATAAAAATCCAGAAAACATACTGAAGAAAAGCAGTATGTGGACATATCAAACAAAGATTTTTTTTAAAAAAAATCTTAAAAATGCTTAATGAGATAAAGGAAAATACTCAGCTAAAGGATATCATGAAAAAAAAAATGAATGGCTCTCACTATGAGAAGCTTAGTAAAAAGATAGAAATTTTTAAAAGGAACCAAACAGAATTACTGGAGTTGAAGAACATAATAACTGAAATGAAAAATTCCCAGGAGGGCTTCAATAGCAGGTTGAGCTGGCAAAAGAAAGAATCAGTGAACTTGACAGTAAGACACTTGAAATGAGTCAGGCTGAAGAGCAGAAAGAAAAAAGAATTATATAAAGCAAAAATAGTCTAAGACACCTTTGAGAAACCATCAACTATACCAATATACACATTGTGAGAGTCCCAGAAGGAAAAAAAAGAGAAAGGGACAGCAGGAATAATTAAAGGAATTATGACAGAGAACTTCCCAAACTTAGCAAAAGATATGAATATGCACAACTGAGAAACCCAGAGATCACTAAACAGGATACACTTGAAGAAAAATGCACCCTGTCATACACTGATCACACTAGCAAATGCAAAAGACAATTACATTTTTCTGAAACCTGCAAGAGTAAAACAGTACGTTATGTACAAAGGCATCCCAATTAGATTGAGTGTAGATTTTGCATCAGAAAAATTTCACAGGAAGTGCTGAAAGAAAACAACTATCAACCAAGAAATTTATATCTAGTGAGTCTTTCTTTCCAAAATGAAGGAAAGATTAAAACATTCCCAGATAAATAAAAGCTAAGGTCTTTCATCACCACTAGACCTGCCTTAAAAGCAATGCCAAAGGGCATTAGGCAGTGGTTCAAAGCAGCATAAAGAGATAAAGATCTTTGGTAAAGGTAATGTGGGTAGTTTTAAATGCCAGGATTATTGTAGTGTATTGTTTGGTATGTAACTCCACTTCTTACTTCCTATAGGACAGAAATGCAAATGTATAAAAAGTAATGATAAATCTATGGTTTTGGACATGAAATATACAAAAATATAAATAATAATAAGTACAAAAAAGGTGGGGAGGCAGAGGGGTATAGGAGAATATGTGTTTACGCAATTGAATTTAAGTTGGTTTCAAACCAAATATTATATATATATAGGATGTGAAATTTTAACCCCATAGTAACCACAAGGAAAATAGATGCAAAATATATCCAGATAGAAATGAGAAGACAGTCAGTATGGCACAACACAAAAATTAAATAAATATAGAAGTAGGAATTAATGAAAGAATTGAGAGGAAAAAAAGGTATAAGACATATGAAAGATAAATAGCAAAATGGCAGAAGAAAGTCCTGCATTATCAGTAGTGAGCATAAATGTCAATTCTGTGCTGTCTGCAAGAGACTTAACCTTAAGTTCAAAGATACAAGTGTGGTTGAAAGTGAAATGATGGAAAAAATATACTGTGCAATTAGTAGCAAAAAGAGAGGTGAGGTAGCTATAATAATATCATAAAATAACCTTTAATTCAAAAACAGTTACAAGGGACAAAGACAGTCATTATATACTGATAAGGGGACAATTCAACAAGATGTAACACTTATAAATATATATGAAAATGAAATTACAATATAACAAAATTTATGGGATGCAGTGAAGGCAGTGCTGAGAGGAAAATTTATAGCTCTGACTGCTTACATTAAAAAAGAAGAAACACTTCAAATCAGAGACCTAAACTCAAAATGGTAAGAACTTGAATAAGAAGAGCAAACTAAGCCCAAAGTAAGGAGAAGGAAGGAAATAAGAAAAATTAGAGTGGAGAAAAATGAAATTAAAAAACAACAACAACAGAGAATCAATAAAACCAAAAATTAGTTCTTTGAAAAGTTCAATGGCCAGAAAGCAAATGAAAAGGTTCTAATATCATTAGCTTTCAGGGAAATGCAATTCAAAACCACAAAGAGAGACCATTTCATACCCATTAGAATAGCTGATATTAAAAAAAAAAAAAAAAAAAAAAAAAAGGTTTGGAGAAGATGTGGAGAAATAGGAACATTCATTCATTGCTGGGGATAATGTAAAAAGGTCAGCCACTGTAGAAGACATTTTGGCGGTTCCTCAAAAAGCTAATGATAGAATTACCACATGACCTGGCAATCCAACTACTAGGTATATACTCAAAATAATTGAAAACAGGGACTCAAACAGATTATTTGCACACCAGTGTTGCTAGTGTCATTATTTACAATTTCCAATTGTCCATCAACCAATGAATGAATAAATAAAGTATGATATAAATATTCAATGGAATATTATTATTCAGTTGTGGAAAAGATGAAGTCTTGATCCATGTGACATGGATGAACCTTGAAGAGATCATGTTGATTGAAATAAGCCAGGTACAATAGGACAAATATTGTACAATCTTGCTTATTTGGAATAATTAAAATGAGCAAATTCTTAGAGTCCGAATCTAGAATATAGGTTACCAGGGGACCAGGTGGGGTAGTGAATGGGAAATTAAGTCTTAAAATGCCCAGCGTTCCTATTTAGAATGATGGAAATGTTTGGTAATGGAAGTAGTGATGGTAGCACAACCTTGTGAAAATAGTTAATACTGAAATATATGTATATCTCAATGTGATTAAAGGGGGAAATGTTAGCATGTCTTTACGGTAGCATATTAAATTACAAAAAACGTCATGGAACTACAATACACAAACAGTGAACCCTAAGTTTTACCATGGACTGTAATTAATAGCAATTGTCCTATCAATTGTAACAAATGTTCCACACCAATGCAAGGTGTTACTAATAAGGTAGTATATGGAAATCCTAGATTTTATGCATGATTGTTCTGTAAATTCACAACTTCTCTAATAAAAAATAATTTTCACAAGATTAAAAAAACATATGCCTCTAAATTTCTAAAGGTGTAGGTTGTATAAAATATCTGGGTATTTTAATAAAAACACTGGAGAATTTAGTGAAAAGATATATCATTTGCTCATTAGTCAGTACATTTACAATGGTTGTACTGGAAACCCCCATTATAACCATCACTATCAGTAATGTAGGAAATATGGGGGAAGAATGAGGCTTATCTTTCTACGTTGCATCAAATCTAATCATTTCCCTATTCCAATGGATCATTTAAGCATTTTAAAACAAGGATTGAAGCAATTCTATTGATAATCTTCTCTCTAAAAGGAAAATAAGACATGTATTTGCCCAAAAATAGCTATTTCAAGTTAAAGATGGTTAGTTTATTTTGTCTGTCTGAGCTTTCACTTGACAGTGATAAGGTCTAACTTTAGTACACTGTAATTCTTTACAAGCCAGGATACCTGGCTGTGTAAAAAGATTTATAGTCTGGCAGCTCACAGAATGAACAGAAAAGCTGCATATCAGGGCTCAGAAAATAGGCTTGGAAAAAAAAATTAGTTCATATATCCAAGAAGACAAGCCCTGACCCCAAGAGAAGGTCAGTACTAGGTAGAATGTCTATGTTGTTATTGGCCACTGTGTCCAGACTCTCAGTTCTTCTGCCACCATTAATACTACTAAATCAGGTACACTGGATTTATGCACTGGCCTAACAATAAACTATATTTTTCCATGCTTTGTTCTCACCTGCTTTAGACTTGAATTTATGAGTGGGAGCATCCAATGACAAAACATAGGCAAAGTGTTCGTATTCTTCATGCCAGGGGTTGAAGCATTGATTTTCTCATCGAGAGTCAAAATAATTATGGATTCATTTCTCAATCAATAGGACCACAATATTGGATAAAAATTATGCCACAAAAATTTCTCATTTTCAAACTGAAATTGTGCTTAAATATTTCAAATCATGGATATTTTTAGTTTTGGCACACATTTATTTTGAGACCTTCCCAAAATATAACTATTTTGAAGAAAAAAAAAAAGTATGTTAGAAAACACTTCTGGTCTAAAATTATATGAAAAACTATGGCTACAGTACTACATAAAAATATGCAAAAACAATACTTTTTAAAAAAATGTTATATACAGTAAGTTGTTAATTGATTGCCTTTGAGTCATGGAAATAAGCATATTATGTTGTTTTTTACATTTTAGTTTTTCAAATTATATACCATATACTGATATTATTTTAATGAAAAATAAAATACATTTTATTCCATAAATAAGAATGAGAAAAAATATGGTAATAATACTACCCCAATATTTTTAGGAAAAATAACACCATGAGGCAGAAAAAAAAATGTTAATTAAAAAAATTTTTTCTTAACAAAAGCACAGAAGTAAACATAAGATAAAATTTTTAAAAAGCAGGTGCTAGGGAAGTCACAGACCCTAGAGGCCTTCCCCCAGCCCCTGCCTTACCCCCACTCCCTTCCTATTATGTACAGATGTGTCAATATATTTCCTATCCACAGACTGGAGGAAAGCTTAGGTCTAACAGATGGATCTGACTTGACCTTGAACCCCAAATTGGGAACAAGCAGTTCCAGCTGCTTATGTGGGCAGCAACTCTCATTTTGAGGGTTCTGTCTTCCCCTTGGTTTGTATAAATACCCTGCCCTTGGGCAGCACAGATTTGCCTCTTCTCTCCTACATGAAGTGGGAGCATACAGAGTTGCCATCTACCAATCCTGACAGAAGCCGGAAGCAATTTGCCTCCCTGGGGTCCAGCTGTGATCGGATCCCTTACCCTGCTCTTTTGGACCCTCTGTGCTGTGTAAGTAATAAAATGGTCATTTGTTGCAAGTTTCTGTTGTGCCTGAGCCTGTTCCCAAAACATACCATGGAGTAGCTTGCTCCACAGCAGTTCACAGCAGGAAGGTTTTTTTTTTTCTTTTTTGTAGTAGTGTAGGAAATCTTGTGTTCCTGTACCACTACCACCCACACACTTTTCACTATTATTAACACATTGCATTAATGTGGTACCTTTGTTACAATTAATAAATCAATATGATTATATTTTTAATATTAACTATAGTCCACATTTTACATTACTGTTGATTGCTTCTGTAGTACAGTCCT